>SJYC01039793.1:0-46453 GCA_006408675.1 Madoqua kirkii | reverse complement strand
GCAGCAGATGGCCAATGGCAGCCGCAGTCTTGAGAGGTGCATCTCGGTGTAAGTCCACTCAGAGGCCACCCGCAGCCCTACTATAGAGCCTACAGGCCAATCCTTTGGCCGCCTGATGCGAAGAGCCGACTCATCGGAAAAGGCCCTGATGCTGGGAAAGGTTGAAGGCAGGAGGAGAAGGGGACGACAGAGGATGAGATGGTTGGATGGCATCAGCGACTCGATGGACATGAGTTTGAGCAAGCTCCGGGAGCTGGTGGTGGACAGGGGAGCCTGGTGTGCTGCCGTCCACGGGGTCGCAAAGATTCGGGCACAACTGAGTGACTGAACAACAAAATCCCGGACTCGTGGCCTCAAGCCAGACCAGCAACAGGGAAGGAGCAGAGCCCCTCCCGTCAGCAGACAAGGGAAGTGTGAGTTAGCATGGCGCCTGCCCACCAGACCCAGCTGTCCCCACACCCTCTCCTTCCCGTCAGGAAGCTTGCACAAGCCTCTTATCCTGGTTTTCCCAACAGAGAGAGCATGGATGTAGGTGTTGGAGGTGGTCTGGATGGACATGCTGCCCTCATCTCAACACACACACACACATACCTGCACCCACACTCTCCACGGACATCAACAAAGTGTGGGCACTCTCTCTTTGGATGTAGCTACCACCCCCCTCCCCGGAAGCTAAATTCACTTTGGTATCTCTTCTAACCCAAATCTTCACTTATCCTTTCTTCTTTGTTAAGGGAAAATGTCAGTCACTCAGTCCTATCCAACTCTTTACAACCCCATGGACTGTAGCCCTCCAGGCTCCTCTGTCCATGGCGTTCTCCAGGCAAGAAGACTGGAGTGGGTTGCCTGCCATTCCCTTTTCCAGGGGATCTTCCCAACTCAGGGATCAAACCTGGGTCTCCTGCATTGGCAAGCAGATTGTTTACTTTCTGAGCCACCAGGGAAAACTCTTTCGTAACAGTCGAATGCTACTTAGTAGAAAATTAAAGCGAAAAAGACATGTTATTGTCATTATTTCAAAATATGATTTAGGGCATAGATCTTAATTCTGACAAAACATATTTTTGAATATTTGATAAGAACCTAATATGTATGTGACCCAGAGCTAAGCTGGTAAAGAATTTGCCTGCAATTCAGGACACCCAGGTTCCATCTCTGGGTTGGGAAGATCCCCTGGAGAAGGAAATGGCAACCCACTCCAGTACTCCTGCCTGGAGAATCCCATGGACGGAGGAGCCTGGCGGGGCTACAGTCCATGGTATCACCAGATTGGGACACGGCTTAAGGACTGACCCACCACCTGCACGCTGCACATACGAGGCTGTGAAGGCTATAAGCACTAAACTCAGAGTCTACCAAGAGTAGTTCCATTTCAATACTTAAAGTCAGCTGCACACACAGGAAATGTTTGGGGTGGTTAATCATTTCATAAGCAACAAACACAGTCCTGGGAGAGATTTATTTCTATTACTAAAGGGAAAAATGGCAAAAGAATT
The DNA here is from genome assembly GCA_006408675.1 of Madoqua kirkii. NCBI lineage: Eukaryota > Metazoa > Chordata > Mammalia > Artiodactyla > Bovidae > Madoqua > Madoqua kirkii. The sequence goes on along the minus strand of SJYC01039793.1, from coordinate 44,957 downwards.
GAGCGATCACTGCATTGACTCTGAGAAATGAAAGGGCAATACTGGTTGCAGCTGAGTTTTGCTGTCTGTGTACTCCTCTCCCAGATGTTTTCCAATTCTGTGTGAAAGGACTTCTTCATTTCGGTAGCTACAATGCTTTAAAAGATGCAGCTTATAATGGATTTCTAAGAAAAGACTTTCATCCAGTAATCCTATTCAGCTCTAAACACTCTTACCTAAAATGCCGCTTTTGATTGCTACTTTTTTTTTCTTTCTCTAGATGGTTCAGCTATTCTTGAATCATCTTTATGCTCACAGTTTTGCATTTTAGATTCAGAAACTGTCGTATTTTGTTGTTCTAATTCCATAATGCTGCATAGATTATAAACACTCAGTGAAAGCTTTATCAAATATTGAATACTGATAATTAAAAGGAAAGATAAGAACTTGACATGGGAACATTGGGAAATCATTCCCTTTTTGTTACTGTAATAATCTATGAACTCTATCTGAATTGTATTTTAGCCCAGTCCACTGGGTTAGAGAGATTTCAATACACTGAAATTGCCCTTTATAATCTTACTGGTACAAAAACATGTACACACACATACCATATAAAAACACGAGTTTTGTATTCATTCCTGACTTTTCAGAATTATTTCATAGAGCATAAACCAACTAATTATGGTTAGCTACTCATCACTTTTGGAGAAGGAAATGGCAACCCAGTCCAGTATTCTTGCCTGGAAAATCCCATGGACCTAGGAGCCTGGTGGGCTGCAGTCCATGGGGTCACGAAGAGTTGGACACAACTGAGTGACTTCACTTTCACTTTTCACTTTCATGCACTGGAGAAGGAAATGGCAGCCCACTCCAGTGTTCTTGCCTGGAGAATCCCAGGGATGGTGGAGCCCGGTGGGCTGCCATCTATGGGGTTGCACAGAGTCGGACACGACTGAAGTGACGTAGCAGCAACACTCATCACTTTAGTGAGTTACATAAGAAAAAAAAAAAAAAAACTAGAGCTTATAAAATAAAAGATATAAAATTCCATTAGTGTCTGCCCCACGGGAACACAGTAATAAACACATGTAAAATAATTAGACACAATAATATCAAACTTCACCAATAAAAATATTGGAAGGTATAACTGTCAACATCAACGACACTCACCAAGATAAACTGATGCCATCAAGCTATCGTTACTGTGGAATGAAATAGATATGCCCTGCTATTAAGAGCATATCTGTGTGAAAGTGAACTTGTGTGCATTGCTCTGGTGACCTCGTGAGATGACGTCTTTGGGTAGAAAGCTGGCATTTCACCACCATGCTTTACTTCTCTAAGTTCCCGAATGCTGTGCTCCAGTGCTGGGAGGGGCTGTTGGACGGCATCCCTTACTTTTGTCCCAAAGACTGAGGTGTTTGATTTTGCGGGCGAGTTACAGAGCGTGTGTTGACTTAACCACGATGGCAAAACACTACAGATCCCAATTTTCATCTCGAGGAGCCAAGAGGCCACTTCTACAAAGGACAGCTCAGCGTAGCATCCAGGACCGTGCCGCTTCCCTTTGCCTCGTGACGCCTGTCCCCAAGAAGTCCAGCGTACAACCAGGAGAAGTGTGATGGGCAGGGCGCTGAAACTCCCCAAGGAGGCATGAAATGACTACATGCTTCAAAGTGCTGCTGTCCCCCTGTTTTCATAAAGGGAATTTCAAGGGGCATGCAAAGATGTGCGTGGTGAGCTAAAACTTATACCAAGTCTGAGATCCAAACACACATTAACCCTTCCACGTCAACCAACGCTCCCAAGTTAGGAATGCCATTGGACCTTCAGACATGGTAACCTTCAAACTCGCTCACACGTTGTTGTAAATCTGTGTGATATTTACAACTGTCAGCGGGATCGTGAAGCAAAACACATCTTGTTATTGTTCTTTGGTGGCTAAGTCATTTCCGACTCTTTGGGACCCCGTGGACTGTAGCCCGCCAGGCTCCTCTGTCCATGGGATTCCCCAGGCAAGAATACTGGAGTGGGTTGCCATTTCCTCCTCCAGGGGATCTTCCAGACCCAGGGATCAAACTCACGTTGCCTTACCATCTGAGCCATGTCTTATGTCTAGCTCATCAGGTTAAAAGCTAGCACGTTTACTTACTTTGGGGCATTGCGACTTAATTTAGGGAAAGAAAGTCTGGTTTGTAAAGTGAACTGAGCTTTTGTACCCTTTTTCACCATATGAAACACTTGGTTGTTTCCCCTAGCCGGGTCCTCAAGCTATTCCAAAGTCTGCCATGCCGAAACTCGAAAGAAGAAACGGAAGCTAGGGTATCGTCAACTCGTGGAGACACTCCAGAGGACAAGAGTATCTTTATTCCCGTGTCTGTTGGCCTCATACTCTAAGGATCTTCTTGCATGCTTATCTCCAGACCTGCCTGGGTTCTAATATCCTGCTCCAAACCCCTTCTCTCATCTTATCTTCTTTCACAACCCCTGGCTCTGTGCACACACTGCTTTTTCAAATCGATCTTCTGCTGTTCTCCACTCTACCTTGTGGCCTCTGCTCTCCGTCTTTCTTGCTGATCCAAAGAAAAGCTCAATGACAAATACGAAATGATACCAAAGTCCTGTCTCCGTAGTCTTTGTGGATCTGAAACTTTCACGGAGACCATAGGGTCTGGAACCACCTGTCACCTTTGAGCCTTACCCACGGCCGTGTGCTCCTCCAACAGCAAAACTGTGTCGTGTAAGTGCCGTGATTCCTGACCCTATTCCTTCATTGCCTGCGCGAGCTTCCTGTGAGTGTTTCAAGAGAAATCACCTTGTTTTCAAGAGTGGAGGGTTCATGCTCTCACATGATTGGGGAATTTTTTTTTTTTTTTTTTGCAGAAACGGATGCCCGTGGCCAGCAATTTGTTGTGTAAGTGAACATGTTTCCAGTCTGTAATGTTTGAGCTTGGGGCTTTCCAGCTGGCTCCATGGTGAAGAACCCACCTGTCAGTGCAGGAGACCCAGCTGCGATCCCTGAGTCGGGAAGATGCCCTGGAGAAGGAAAGGCAACCCACTCCAGTATTCTTGCCTGGAGAATCCCATGGACTGAGGAGCTTGGCGGGCTACAGTCCACGGGGTCACAAAGAATCAGACAAGGCTGAGGGACTAAACAACAACCTGTGCGTAACGAAAGATGGATGAATACGTCTCTGTTCAATGATGTCTTAGGCAAGATAGACTCTATACCTTTCAGTTATCTCTATATATTTATTTTGTTTTTTTCCCTTCATGGGATCTATGAGGCTGTGTTGATCATTTAGACATTTGGATTACTCTTTTTCTTTGGCTTTGTTTCCTCTCTGCTGTCTGTTCTCGATCACAGATGGCATGCATTAGTTGAAGTCTGCATGTGACCGGGATCTGGAGAAATGGAAAGTGTGGACATTCTCTTTCCAGCTTATAAGCTGCTGTCATATATATTTAGGTCGACCATACTGCACTCTCAGGGCCCTACGGCCTTCTTATTTTCAATTCATAGAGACGAGTCTCTCTGTCGCTGCACATTTCTCAGTGTCAGTACTCTCCAACTCTCCTTGTGCCTTAGCCCTTTAATCTGAAATCACGCACCTTTCTTCTGAGACTTTCTCACTGTTATTCAAATAACGTTGAAAGCCTCTCTCAGACCTTCAGTGCCATCACTAAGGAAAATTCTACGGCTATCTCTTGGACTTAAAATGTCTTTACTCTGCCCCTGCTGTGGAAGGATATATTTTTTTTTTCCAAATTCAAAAATCTAGGCTGACATTAGTGCTCAGAAATCTGATGTTAGACTAATTGTTATTCCTTTGACTTCCCTGGTGGCTCAGATGGTAGAGCATCTGTCTACAATGCGGGAGACCCGGGTTCGATCCCTGGGTTGGGAAGATCCCTTGGAGAAGGGAATGGCAACCCACTCCAGTACTATTGCTTGGAGAATCCCATGGACAGAGGAGCCTGGTAGGCTACAGCCCATGGAGTCACAAAGAGTCGGACACGACTGAGCGACTTCACATTAATCACATTAGGTTTTTTTATTTTTTCCTCAGTGCTTTCCAACTTTTAAGATCCTTTCAGGGACCTCCCTGGTGGTCAACTGGTTAGGACGTGGTGCTGTTACTGCCGTGGTCCTGGGTTTGATCCCTGGTTGCAGATTAAGATCCCACAAGCTGCTGCTGTTGCTGTTGCTGTTGCTAAGTCGTTTCAGTCGTGTCCGACTCTGTGCAACCCCAGAGACGGCAGCCCACCAGGCTCCTCCGTACCTGGGATTCTCCAGGCAAGAATACACAGTGCAGCAAAAAAAAAAAAGTATTTTCTTTGCCTTGGCGTTCTGATTTTAAAACCTGTGATTTCTAGGTCTGAGTGGGTTTGTACTAATCATGACTGGGTTTGTTCCGGTTTTGAAGCTCAAAGTTGGTGACTTTAATCAACTTGGCAAAATTCTAAGGTGATAAACTTTACAAGCTTTTCTTGAGCGCCGAAGAATGGATGCTTTTGAACTGTGGTGTTGGAGAAGACTCTTGAGAGTCCTTTAGACTGCAAGGAGATCCAACCAGTCCATTCTAAAGGAGATCAGCCCTGGATGTTCTTTGGAAGGAATGATGCTGAAGCTGAAACTGCAGTACTTTGGCCACCTCATGCAGAGAGTTGACTCATTGGAAAAGGCTCTGATGCTGAGAGGGGTTGAAAGCAGGAGGAAAAAGGGATGACAGAGGATGAGACGCTTGGATGGCATCACCAACTCCATAGACATGAGTTGGATTTGGTGATGGACAGGGAGGCCTGGCATGCTACAGTTCATGGGGTCGCAAGGAATCGGACACGACTGAGCGACTGAACTGAACTAAAGTGAACCTTTTCAAAGAAGGGTTCACCCCCGCCCTGTTTTTATTATCTCTTCCTTGCTTTTCCTCCTTGAAGAGATATGTTTTAAATCTCTTCATTCTCTTCTGTATATTCTGCAATCTCACTTTCTAGCTTTCCATATTTTTGTCATAAGCAAAGCTAGGGAACATTCAAATACCCAAATATTTTCGGTCATCATTCTTCCATGTCTTTCCATATACTGAGCATAACTATATTTTGCATATTATCCATATGAAAGGCGGAATACAACTGGACTGGAGACACCACCTAGCACCCTAGGAATGTGACAGTAAAAATCCCTGAGCACAGGCATCTTAAAACTTCCCAGGCGGCACTAACACGTGTACACCCGTGGCGGATGCACGTTGATGTATGGCAACACCAATACAGTACTGTAAAGTAAAATAAAGTAAAATAAAAAAAAAACCAGCCTGCCAACGCATCAGACATAAGAGATGTGAGTTTGATCTCTGGTTCGGGAATATCCCCTGAAGGAGGGCAGGGAAACTCATGCCAGTATTCCTGCCTGGAGAATCCCACGGATAGAGGAGTCTGGCGGCCTATACCGTCCATGGGGTTACAAAGAGTCAGACATGACCGAAGCAACTTAGCACTAGCTTTGTTAACCTCAATGTTGGCACACATTTGAATGAGGCAGCTGCCAAACCTCTTGTGCTCTTTCAACCATTTTGGTGTGAAAAATTAAACTGTTTTTCCAGTGGTCATGTATGGATGTGAGAGTTGGACTGTGAAGAAAGCTGAGCGCTGAAGAATGGATGCTTTTGAACTGTGGTGCAGGAGAAGACTCTTGAGAGTCCCTTGGACTGCAAGGAGATCCAACCGGTCCATCCTAAAGGAGATCAGTCCTGAAAATTTAGTGGAAGGACTGATGCTGAAGCTGAAACTCCAGTCCTTTGCCATCTGATATGGAGAGCTGACTCCTTGGAAAAGACCCTGATGCTGGGAAAGATTGAGGGCAGGAGGAGAAGGGGAGGACAGAGGATGAGATGGTTGGATGGCACCAACAACTCAATGGACATGGGTTTGAGTGGCCTCCAGGAGTTGGTGATGGACAGAGAGGCCTGGCGTGCTGCGGTTCATGGGGTCGCAGAGTCGGGCACAACTGAGTGACAAAACTGAACACGTGCATGGATGTGAAGTCTCTCTGTCTATTTAACTTTGGTGGGAACCTGTGACCGGCGCCCAGCACCCACTTGTACAGATTTCTTTGCAAGAAACACAAGCAGTGGGGGTTCCCGAGGTGTGTGTGACAGACACAAGCAGCGGACGTGCTGGAGTGGAAGGTCAAATCTGCAGTTATCTCCTCCTGCTTCTTCACTCTAACACACGACCCATTAACTTCTGGAGACTGAGTCCAGCTCTCAGACAAAGCAGTGTGTCTTCCGCTTCTGGTGTGAACGGAGAGTTCTTTCTGAAATGAGTGTGCATTTGTATTCTCCTCCTGCCGGCTCTATTGACTGTAGGTGAAAGTGGATAAAGACAGATATCTTGGCAGGAGAGAGAAAGACCCATTTGCAGAAAAGAGCAACTCTGGAGGGTCAATGCTTTTCCATTAAGCAGTCAATTATGGTGAGCAGGCTGGTCCAGGGCTTTCCAGCGTGTGCCTTGGTGAAAGAATCTGAGATCAGGGGCCAAACTGCTCTCAGAGAAGCCTCTGGTCTATTTTTTGAGCCATTTATGCCAAAAAAAAAAAAAAATCCACATCAATAATTTGGTACAATTTTACCTGAATTCCACTATGCTGGGTTTTGAAAGTTAGAAACTGCAAAATGGACCTTTTTGAAATTGTAAAATACAGTTGTTAGATGTGGAGATTCACATTTAATATAAATTTCTATTGCGTGTTTAAAAATTTAGCGGTGCTCCTTTTCAAGTTTCCAGATGGTAAATAAACCATCTCACAAGTGTGCTTAATGCAGAGGTATACAGATGTAAAAACCAATGAAAATTTAATTTGAAAAGCAACAATATATTTTATGCATATAAGTAAGTGTTAGTCACTCAGTCATGTCCAACTCTTTGTGACCCGGTATAGCCCGCCAGGCCCCTCTGTCCGTGGGATTCTCCAGGCAAGAACACTGGAGTGGGTTGCCATGCCCTTCTCCAGGGGATCGTCACAACCCAGGGACCAAACCCAAGTCTCCCACACTGCAGGTGGATTCTTTACCATCTGAGCCACATACGGTCAAATAGTTTATGACAAAGAAATTAGGAATATACAATGAAGAAAGGACACTATCTTTAGTGTACAGTGTTGAGGAAACTGGTCAGCTACATGCAAAAGAATTTAACTGGACCCCTATCTTACACCACAGCCAAACATTAATTCTGATGGACTGAAGACCTGAAACCATAAAACTCCAAGAGGGAACTAACTACATTCTGTGCCACATACGGTCAAATAGTTTATGACAAAGAAATTAGGAATATACAATGAAGAAAGGACACTATCTTCAATGTACAGTGTTGAGGAAACTGGTCAGCTACATGCAAAAGAATTTAACTGGACCCCTATCTTACACCACAGCCAAACATTAATTCTGATGGACTGAAGACCTGAAACCATAAAACTCCAAGAGGGAACTAACTACATGTTGGCGATAACTTTAGTGGATCTGACTTCAAAGGAAAAGGCAACAACAAGCAAAAGGAAGTAAGTGGGAGGACATTAAACTAAAAATTTTCTGCACAAGAAAAGGATCAATACAAAGATAGCCTACTTAATGGGAGAAAATATACACAAATCATATGTTTCATCAGTTCAGTTCGGTCGCTCAGTCGTGCCCGACTCTTTGCGACCCCATGAGTCGCAGCACGCCAGGGCTCCCTGTCCATCACCAACTCCTGGAGTTCACTCAGACTCGCGTCCATCGAGTCTGTGATGCCATCCAGCCATCTCATCCTCGGTCGTCCCCTTCTCCTCCTGCCCCCAATCCCTCCCAGCATCAGAGTCTTTTCCAGTGAGTCAACTCTTAGCATGAGGTGGCCAAAGTACTGGAGTCTCAGCTTTAGCATCATTCCTTCCGAAGAAATCCCAGGGCTGAACTCCTTCGGAATGGACTGGATGGATCTCCTTGCAGTCCAAGGGACTCTCAAGAGTCTTCTCCAACACCACAGTTCAAAAGCATCAATTCTTTGGCGCTCAGCCTTCTTCACAGTCCAACTCTCACATCCATACATGACCACAGGAAAAACCATAGCCTTGACTAGATGGACCTTTGTTGGCAAAGTAATGTCTTTGCTTTTGAATATGCTGTCTAGGTTGGTCATAACTTTCCTTCCAAGGAGTAAGCGTCTTTCAGTTTCATGGCTGCAGTCACCATCTGCAGTGATTTTGGGGCCCCCCCAATAAATAAAGTCTGACACTGTTTCCACTGTTTCCCCATCTATTTCCCATGAAGTGATGGGACCAAATGCCATGATCTTCATGTTAGCATCCTTTTAATGTATATGTGTCTGTATGTTTAAGGCAGACTTATAGACAATGTACAACTGGGTCTATTTTTTTGATTCATTCTGACAGTCAGTGTCTTTTAATTGGTGCATTTGGACATTATAGTGATTACTGATTTAGTTGGGCTAATATCTATCATATTTGATACTGTTTTGTTTGTTGTTGTTCTTTGTTCCTATTTTTGATTTTTTTTAAAAATTAAAGGCTAGTTGGTTTGTAATGATTCATGTGTATAGCAGTTTACATACATACATAGATATATAGATATTCTTTTTCATATTTTTCTGTTGTACGTTACAAGATATTGAATATAGTTTTCTGTGCTATACAGTAGGTGCTTGTTGTTTACCTATTTTACATATACTAGTGTGTAGTTTGGAGAAGGCAATGGCCCCCCACTCCAGTTCTCTTGCCTGGGAAATCCCATGGATGGAGGAGCCTGGTGGGCTGCAGTGCATGCTGTTGCTAAGAGTTGGACACGACTGGGTGACTTCACTTTCACTCTTCACTTTCACGCACTGAATAAGGAAATGGCATCTCAGTCTAGTGTTCTTGCCTGGAAAATCCCAGGGACGGGAGGCTGGTGGGCTGCCATCTATGGGGTCACACAGAGTCGGACACGACTGACTTAGCAGCTTAGCGGCAGCACTGTGTAATTAATCCCAAGCTCCTAGCTTACCCCTTCCCCCTCTTTCCCCTTTGGTAACCATGTTTATTTTCTATGTCTGTGAGTTTATTTCTCTTTAGGAAATAAATTCATTTGAAGTTTTAAAATTTCTATGTATAAGTGATATTTTGATATTTGTCTACTCTGTCTTCACTTGGAGGTTTTTTTCCTTCCTTCTAAGAGTTATTTATTTATTTTATTATTATGATTATTTTAAAAAATTTATTTTTACTTTTTCTATGTTACAATACTGTATTGGTGTTGCCATACATTGACATGAATCAGCCACAGGTGTACACGAGCTCCCAATCCCGAAGACCACTCCCACCTCCCACCCCATTTCATCTCTCTGGAAATTTCATCATCCAATCAGAATTCTTCAGTTCTGTGTCCTCAGAAGTACCTTCTGATCAGTAGAATTCTTTCACGTCCTTAACATGCGTTGCTGGTAAGCTGACATTTATGTTACTTCGAGATTGCTCCCGAAATGTGTTGATGGTGACTTTGGCTTGATCTTCAGTCCTGACGTTCGGATCTTTCATTTGGTTAAGATTTACAACCTGCCGACGTCGTCACAGACATTAATACCATTTGCTTTTCAAAGCATCTTTCTGAACAGAGAAGGGAAAGGACCGACTTTCTTGGACTGTTGTGTAGGGTACGGTATGGGGAGTAGCGCCCTCCGTGTGTTGAGGCTAACGCGTAAGATGTGGGCACAGGGGACTCACATCTGGGTCCTTGGTAACTTGAGGGAGAGAGGACAGGTGAGCCTGGACGACAAGAACCTGGCTGCGAATGCATTGAAAATGTGCAAAGGAGGAGATCGGATGCTCTTTACGGGGCCTCCTCGTTTTGTAGTTTGGCCGTAAGAAAAATAATAAAGGCGGGAATCGGGGTTTTGAGAAACAGGACAATCTCTTAAAAACGGTAGATTGCGCTATATTCTCTTGAATGTATATGAGTGACTTATTGGAAAAGACTTTGATGCTGGGGGGGAGTTAGGGGCAGGAGGAGAAGGGGACGACAGAGGATGAGATGGCTGGATGGCATCACCGACTCGATGGACATGAGTCTGAGTGAGCTCCGGGAGTTGGTGATGGACAGGGAGGCCTGGCGTGCTGCGATTCATGGGGTCGCAGAGTTGGACATGACTCAGCGACTGAACTGAACTGAAACATTCTTCCTCACATTCTGTTTAGTTTGTTTGGATATTGATCTTTGCCTGCTGTATAGCTGCTAGGGACCTAGACTAGCATACAAGGAAAGCATTTCCTCTCCCCTCTTAGTTTCCCCAGCTTGATGTGTTGGCTAGACTTGGCAGGTGTGCTGGTTTTGAGGTGCAGGATAAAGAAAGACGGTAGGATCTTGGGACGGTTCTTAAAACTCCCCTGCAGTGTTTACTGGACACTGATCATGGGGCTTCCCAGGTGGCTCAGCAGTTGAGAATGTGCCTGCCAGTGCAGGAGATGGAGATTTGGTCCTTGAGTAGGAGTGATATTGATCTTTGCCTGCTGTATAGCTGCTAGGGACCTAGACTAGCATACAAGGAAAGCATTTCCTCTCCCCTCTTAGTTTCCCCAGCTTGATGTGTTGGCTAGACTTGGCAGGTGTGCTGGTTTTGAGGTGCAGGATAAAGAAAGACGGTAGGATCTTGGGACGGTTCTTAAAACTCCCCTGCAGTGTTTACTGGACACTGATCATGGGGCTTCCCAGGTGGCTCAGCAGTTGAGAATGTGCCTGCCAGTGCAGGAGATGGAGATTTGGTCCTTGGGTAGGAGAGATGCCCTGGAGAAGGAAACGGCAACCCACTCCAGTATCCTTGCCTGGGAAATCCCATGGACAGAGGAGCCTGGCGGGCTCCAGTCCATGGGGTCGCAGAGACTTGGGCATGACTGAAAAACTGAACATGCCCGCATATGCATAATATACTCTGCTGGAAATAATTTTTCTATCAGCTAAAATTTGAATGATTTCACATTATTCTACGTAACATCTTGACATCTTAATAACGCTTTATTATCCCAGGGGTGCAGCCAGGAAAATTTCTGGCTTTGACTGTGTCTTGTCCCTGCCCCTGACTTTGTTTCCCAGCCAGGGAACCTTACAGAGAAAGGCAGACGTGTGAGATTTTCATTTTAGATGAACGATGACACGGATTTGCCCACGTGTATTCCGGCTTCCCTCGTGGTTCCAATGGTAAAGAATCTGCCTGCAATGCAGGAGGCCTGGGTTCGATCCCTGGGTCGGGGAGATCCCCTGGAGAAGCAAAGGCAACCCACTCCAGAATTCTGGCCTGGAGAATCCCATGGACAGAGGAGCCTGGCGGGCTACAGTCCACAGGGTCGTAAAGAGTCAGACACCACTGCCTCAGAGAAGTCAAGCAAGACACATGTGTTTATTTGACCTTGACAACTGTTGTTGCTATTATTACAGACCACAAATTACTGGAGTTATGTCATCTATGTAATGCAGTGTGCTCATGTGTGAAGACCCTGTTTGGGGGCCTGCTTACCTAGATGGGATTCCTCAAGCTTCGGTTTGCATCACCTGGAGGTCTTGTTCCAGTGTAGATTCAGGTTCAGCAGGTCCAGCTGAGACTCAAGTCTCTGTATTTCCAGCAGGTTCTCAGGTGATGCTGAGGCTGTGGATCTGTGGACCACAGCTCGAGTAGCAAGGCTCTAACCAGTTAACTGTAAATATCACAGCCCTTGGTGGGGGTGGCACAGTATCTAGAATATCAGTGCCTATTAGTGGCAAAGGTTATGACACATAGTTGAGTGAACTTTCCTTTTTACTGTGTATACCTGGTTTATCTTTTTTTATTTATTTTTGCTCCTAATGGAAATGATTCTGTTTCCTATGCCATGCATGGACTATAATTCTCCACAAACTGAAAGTAACCCAGACACGCTGAGTTCCAGGAACTTCTACTGTCATTAGAGAAGGAGATACTTGCCTCAAATAGGACTTTTAAAAATGTTTTTCTTATGGTCAGCTGCTCGCTCCATCAAGCAAAAAAACTTGTTTGATGTGGTCACAAGACAGATGGGTCACATTCCACCCTCAGGACAGGGCAGTGGGCAGAAGGGCTCGGATTCAGTCGTGTCCGACTCTCTGTGACCCCCTGGACTGTAGCCCGCCAGGCTCGTCTGTCCATGGGGTTCTCCAGGCCAGAACCCTGGAGTGGGTTGCTATTGCCTTCTCCAGGGGATCTTTGCAACCCAGGGATCCAACCCTAGGTCTCCTGCACTGCAGGCGTGTTCTTTGCCACTGAGCCACCAGGAAACCGCTCCCGGCAGGAGGCAAGGAGGCACTTTCAGCAGCATAGCTGCCTCGAAGAGCATCTTCTAGCTTTCTCCCCTCAGCACTGGTTCTGCGGTTCACACCCTGGAGAGATGGGTGTCCCAGGACGTGCTTTTGGGGCTGTTTGTTTCCTGTGAGTGGAGTGTGCCCTGAGAGGCAGTGAGAGGTTTCTTTGCTGTCATCTCCTGTCTTTATGCCAAGGGGACCATAGGTGCCAAGTGTGTGTGTGTGTGTGTGTGTGTGTGTGTGTGTAAGTGTAAGTAAGTGTGAGCCTGTATCTGTGTGTCTGTGTATGTGAGCTTGTGTCTGCGTGTGTGTGAGCCTGTGACTGTGTGTGTAAGTGTGAATCTCTGTGTGTGTAAGTGTGAGGCTCTATCTATGTCTGTGTGTGTGTGTGTGTGTGTGTGTGTGTGTGTGTAGGTGCTAGCCCACGTCTGCATGTGTGTGTGTGAGCCTGTGTCCATATGTGAACCTGTGTCTATATGTGTGTATAAGTGTGAGCCTGTGTCTGTGAGCCTGTATGTGTGTGTGTGTGTAAACCTGTGTGTACCTGTGTGTGTGTAAGTGTGAGCCTAAGTGTGAACCTGTGTGTGTGTGCCTGCCTGTGTCTGTATGTGTGTAATTGTAAGCCTGTGTGTGTGTAAGTGTGACCCTGTGTGTGTGTGTGTGTGTGTGTGTGTGTGTGAGCCTGTGTCTGTATGTGTGTGTGCACAGCTGCCTCATAGCTAGGGGTGCTGCATAACTGGGCCGTTCATCTTCTCTTTTCCTTTTTTAAAAAATATTTACGTATTTATCCACCTGGCTTCCTGAGGTCTCAGTGGCAGCACGTAACCCCTTGTAGCAGGCGGCTCTTTTGTTGTAACGCCCTGGCTCAGTTGCCCTGCAGCACGTGGGATATTAGTTCCCCGACCAGGAACCCATGTCCACAACATTGGAAGGTGGCTTCTTAACCACTGGGCCACCAGGGAAGTCCCCATCTTTTCTTTCGATTGTGATAAAAGGCACATAAGGTTAACAAGTTGCCGTGGTAAATCACCTTAAGGCGCACAGTCCGGTGGCGTTAAGCGGACGCTCACGGTTGTACCGCCGTCACCACCATTCATCTCCAGAACCTTCCCATCATCCCAAACCCAAACTCTGCACTCACCAAGCTCCCTGTTTCTCTACCCCGCAGCCCCTGACACCCACCCTTCCAACCACTGCCCCTGTGAACGATGCTCCTCTCCGAGCCTCATATAAATGAGATCATGCGGTCGTTCTGTGTCCAACTCCTTTCCCTCTCTGTAATGCTCATCTTTTAATTTTTTTCAATTAATTTTTTTATCCAATTATAGGTGATTTACAGCTCTGTGTTAATTGCTGCACAAGAAGGTGATCAGTTATACATACATATATATGCATGCTTTTTTTTTTTAAGTATTCTTTTGCATGATGGTTTATTTAGGATGTTGAAAACTGTTCTCTGTGCTGTACAGCAGGAACTTGTTTATCCATCCTGTCTATTTATCAAAGCTCACATCTGCTAACCCTGACTTCCCTCTCCATCCCTCTCCCACCTCCTGCCCCTTCAGCAGTCATGACGAGTCTGTTCTATATGTCTAAATGCACACCTTTTAAAATCAAGTTGTTGCTGAGTTCATCCTCATTGTTTTTTTTTTCTCTAATCTGAATTATCTAAACAAAAGATGTTGGGAGCAGTGCCATCATTTAATCTCTAGGACTCTTGAGCTGACTAAGGGCTTGTGTGAATGAATGGGTTTTGAACTATTTCTCCCGTTGGAAGAGCTCTTGAAACTCACAGATGCCCGAGACAGCTCCCCCTTTCTTCTTCTTCTTTTCTTTTTTTTGTTTCACAATTAAAGAGAGTTGTTTATTTTGCTCCCTTTTGGTAGCTGTTCACTTAGGGGGCATTTCCTCTCCAAAGTATATGAGGCGTGGCGTCCGGCTTGCTCCGACGGTAAGTGGTGTGTCCCCATGTCTCTCTTTCATCTCCGGCAGCGTTTATGTGCCTGTCTCCTGGAGTGTGGAGACTGTGCTTACAGCGTCTGGGGCTCCTTGAGCACCTTGCTGGGTGAGGCACTCTGTTCTTTTCTGTATCTTCCAGCACCAAGAACACCAAAAAAAAAAAAAAAGTACTCTGGGTAAAAGGAGAGTGGAAGTTAGGGCATGTGAAATGGGCAAAGTGTATGGCTTGGCACACTCTGCAAGACGCTCTTCTCACTTTTTGCAGGAACCTCAGCAGGGGGCTGTGATTTTTCTCCTTTTGCAGTTCCAAAAGCTGGACCTCGGCTGAAATCATGCCTTGTCTGAGGTCCCCGAAACTGGCCGACTGTGGGCTAAATGTCAGGACTGTTTGTCTCTCCAGCCCGAGTTCCTTTGGACTTTAGCTGGGTGTTGCTGGCGGCAGAAATGTTGAGTAGACGTCCCCTCGGAGCGTTTGGGAGGAAATCATCAAATGTTAGCGCGTTTCACCACACGACAGGTTGTTTCTTTCCAGCAGTACGCATGTGTTTCCTGGGATGTCGCCTTGGGAGGAGAGACATTTCAGCCTCCAGGGCTGTTGCTGCCCAGTTGCCTTTGACTTTCCCGCGAGGCGGATTGCTCACTGAGCTTCTGCCTTTGAACTTGGACTCAGTTGGAGGGGGGGTGGTCTCGCTCTTGTTCTCCTGACACAGTCATCTCCTGTCCCCGGGGGGATTGTCCTCTCTGCCCAGATGAAAGCATACATGTCTCTAAACTTCCCGTGTGTCGGATGAACCCTTGTAATCCCACTTGAAAGGCCCTGGCGTCAGCTCGGTGTCCAGCAGTGGAAGTGGGGTGACTGCGGTGGGCTTGTGGGGGGCGGTGCATCTTGCTGAATCAGGTCAGTCAGACTGCCCAAAGCAGTCGCCCCTGGTCCCGTGTGTGTGTGTGTGTGTGTGTGTGTGTGTGTGTGTGTGTGTGCGTGCATGCGTGTGTGTGTGTGTGTGTGTGTGGTGGGGGCGGGGAATTATTCACGAAGAAGGGAGTGAGAACCAGCAGGAACAGCTTGGGGTGGTCACGGTTCTTAACTCCCTCTTTGGTTCAGGCCCCTGATACTGTGGGATCTCTGTTCATCTCATTATTCCCTCCCTGGGTGGCAGGTAAGGATTAAAAAAAAAAAAGACCCTGTGGTGTTTTTTTAAAGATCCTCTTTTGTTACGAATCTTGTACCTTTTTCACACATTGCTCGGTTGCCCTTGCTCTCAGCACCCTGACCTGAAGATAGAAAAAACAATTATTATGCAAATAAAGTGGAAGTTTTTATTGCTTTTAATCTTCAGCCTTTTCAGGGGGGAAAAAAAATCCTAAATGTCCCATCATATCTGTTGACTGTCGATCTAGCTTTTTATAATCATCTCATGGGTTTTAAGATGATGCTGTTCCAATGTAGCTGCCCAGCACATTTGTTGCAGTGGTTCAGTGGCTCAGTCGTGTCCAACTCTTTGCGACCCCATGGACGGCAGCACGCCAGGCCTTCCTGTCCTTCTCCATTGCCCTGAGTTTGCTCAAACTCATATCTATCGAGTCGGTGATGCCATCCAAGCATCTCATCCTCTGTCATCCCCTTCTCTTCCCGCCTTCAATCTTTCCCAGCATCAGGGTCTTTTCCAGGGAGTCGGCTCTTCTCATCAGGTGCCCAGGGTATTGGAGTTTCAGCTACCGCATCAGTCCTTCCAATGCATATTCAAGGTTTACTATTTAAGTTGAATGTGGTTAGAAATTCACTTCCAGTAACCCCATGGTCCTCAATAGGGATGCATATTCAAGGTTTGCTATTTAAGTTGAAAGTGGTTAGAAATTCACTTCCAGTAACCCCATGGTCCTCAATAGGGAGATAGTGTTGCTCCTCCAGGGGACATCTGGCGGTGTCTAGAGACAGCTTTGGCTGTCCCCACTGGGAGAAGGAGGTGGTGCTGGGATCCAGCTGGGGCGGGGAAGGGGTGCTGCCCTCAACACCCTGCTGTGCCCAGGGCGCACCCCCCGCCCAACAAAGAAGTCTTTAACCCAAAATGTCAGTAGCACTCAAGTAGAAAGAGTCCCCACTCGCCGCGTTGCAGGGGCTCGGCGACCGCTCACAGCTGGAGGCTGCCGTGTGTGTTTGGAGGAGCAACAGAGATGGAGAACATCCCCCTCTAAACCCACCCCACAGCCCCCAGTTCTGCCAGACCGCCCTGTCTAAGGTGAGAGAGGAGACACGACTCATAAAGACTCTCTCCGGGCAAGAGTGGGAAAGTGGTATTCTTCTAAAGGCGATTTCTCTGAACGAGGTACTGCAGAGTCTACATTCCTTCCTTTCTTAAAAAAATAAAAATATAGAAACCTTTATTTTTGGCTGTGCTGGGTCTTTGTTGCTGAGCAGCGAGCACAGGGCTACTCTCCCGCCGAGGTCCACGGGCCTCTCACTGTGGGGGAGCTCAGGCTTCATTGCCCCTCAGTATATGGGACCTTCCTGGACCAGGGATCAAACCCGTGTCCCCTGCGCTGGACCACCAGGGAAGTCCCTGGATTCCTTTTCCATAGACGGTCTCTTCTTAAGCATCGGGGACAACGACCTTCCTTGAAGTCACACTGTGAGGAATCTTAGTAATGTTCAACCTTGTTGTGTGTAATCCTCGAAGACAGTCACTTCACTATTAACTGTCTCGTTGAAGTTTTGCACTTGCCTAACACAGATTCCCAGCACTCTTGCCTGGAAAATCCTGTGGATGGAGGAGCCTGGCGGGCTGCAGTCCATGGGGTCACTGAGAGTTGGACATGACTCGGTGACTTCACTTTCACTTTTCACTTTCATGCTTTGGAGAAGGAAATGGCAACCCACTCCAGTGTTCTTGCCTTGGAGAATCCCAGGTACGGTGGAGCCTGGTGGGCTGCTGTCTATGGGGTTGCACAGAGTCAGACACGACTGAAGCAACTTAGCTGCAGCAGCAGCAACACAGATCAGCTTTGCATTTTACCGATGTATAAAAATGAGAGTGTGAAGCGAAGCCTCTGACTGTCTTCATATGTGAATGAACCCATGTATTTTCAACAGAAGACCTGTTGGCTCACCCCCGTACCACAGGGGTGGAGCCCAGGTCTCCCGGTTTCAGAGCTGACACCCTCTCTACATTGTCACCACCACCGCTGCCTTTGAGAAAGAAGTCTGAAGTAGTCAGCGTATGATGTTCAGAAAGAGGCCAGCTCTTCAAATTCCAAGTCATTTTTGCATCTCACTTTCCCATGGCCAATCTCAGAAGGGAAAGAAAGATATCAAGACAACACAGTTCTTTTTCTCCTCATTGAACAGTCATGAGACAGCTATGGATCTTCTTCAACTGGCAAATCAAGTTTTCATACATATATATTTTACTGTACTATGTCAATATAAGAAGAGAAGACATCCCTCCCTTCCAGCCCAGCTTCAGTGGAACTTACCGATGAGTGATGCAGCATGTTCCCAAAAGTATCGTTTTATTTTTCATCTTTGAAAATATCATTGTCCCCCAGATTAGCTTATGCAAATAAAGATAGCATATGCTTGTACCTAATTTTCTTAGTAATGTATGAAAGTGAGAGTTAGACTATAAAGAAAGCTGAGCGCAGAAGAATTGATGCTTTTGAACTGTGGTGTTGGAGAAGACTCTTGAGAGTCCCTTGGACTGCAGGGAGATACAACCAGTCCATTCTGAAGGAGATCAGCCCTGGGATTTCTTTGGAAGGAATGATGCTGAAGCTGAAACTCCAGTACTTTGGCCACCTCATAAGAAGAGTTGACTCATTGGAAAAGACCCTGATGCTGGGAAAGATTGAAGGCAGGAGGAGAAGGGGACAACAGAGGATGAGATGGTTGGATAGCCTCACTGACTCAATGGACATGAGTTTGAGTAAACTCCAGGAGTTGGTGATGGACAGGGAGGCCTGGCATGCTGAGGTTCATGGGGTCGCAAAGAGTCAAACATGACTGAGCGACTGAATTGAACTTTTCTTACGATTTCTTAGTTTCCTTCAGAGGGAAAGTTGTGAATTTTCTTACACCTTCTTTGTTTTCTTCAAAGGGAGAGCTGTGAATGTCTTCACACAGTTACACTTACGCCATTTCAACCCAGTGAGTGACAAAGTACATGTTATTGAACCAATTATAAAGGAACCTCATAGTCCACCCTGGCTAGTTTACCACTTGAGTTACATGAAAATTAGTCAAAACAGCAAGTAACAGAAGCTAGAACACCCAAGGGGAAACTCCTCTTAACCACTTCTAAACAAAGAGGACTGTTGAGGTTGAAATGTGTGATTTCAGAGACCAAAGACAAGGGCTTCTTATGTTTACATATGTTGATGCTTGTGTTCTCTCAGAGGTTGAGACCCAGAGCTGGTTTAGGAGCACGTTCAGATATGGAGACTGCCACTGTCTTCAATTCCTTCTGACTTCACCGGGCATCTGGATGGACACTCTCTCTCAATGTACCAGCAAGGAGGAGATTTCTGGGGGAATGGTTCCCATGCCTTTCCTTTGAGGAGATCTTTTTCTCCTGTGCTTTGAAAGTTGCAGGGAGCATATGACCAGTTTATGTTTTTATGTATTAGCACATGTTTTGGCCTCAAAACAATGCTGGGGAAAATGTGAGTACATTATGTTTACAGAATACTCAAGGCGATTCTCTCTGCTAACTTTTGTGCCCATTGAGGGGTGCCAGCTTTTGAAAGGAAATTTCTGTTCTCATCAAGCAGCACCAAATTCATAGCTTGTGGGTTTCGAGAAGTTCCTCCTTGGGATGGGGTATATGGCAGTCTACGCACGCAAGACTCAGTTTCTCGACTGTGTTCTGCGGCCCAGATCGTCTTTGGAAGGAACTACCCTGCTGTTGAAACAGGGCCGAGGAAGTGAGAACCTACTTTTAGAATAAGTGGAGCTGACTGTGCGGAGACGGGGCAGGGATGGCCACGTCTGGAGGTCTCATGTACGGATGCCATGGTTTCCTGTTGCAATTTCTCTATTGCTCCTGGGATCCCGCACGTTTTAGAGGCAACTCAGGGATTTCTGTGTGCGAGTGGTGAATTTCACATCAGTGAGGCATATGCATTTTGTTAGGAACTCTTCATGCGTAGGGTTTTATGCTCGTCATTTGAAGCATGTATGTCTTTAAGACCTCAGAAAGGAGATAAACCAATTGTTGCTGTTCAGTTGCTAAGTCTTGTCTGACTCTTTGTGACCCCGTGGACTGCAGCACGCCAGGCTCCTCTGTCCTTTGCTGTCTCCCAGAGTTTGCTCAAACTCATGTCCACAGGGTTGGTGATGGTATCTAATCATCTAATCCTCTATCACCCCCTTCTCCTCCTGCCTTCAGTCTTTCCCAGCATCAGGGTCTTTTGCAATGAGTTGGCTCTTCCCATTAGGTGGCCAAAGTATTGGAGCTTCAGCATCAGTCTTTCCAATGAATACTCAGATACAGCGATCTGTTCCCTCAGTAACATCTGTGGTTTTATTTGTGAGGCTTGTTGATGTTATAAGTCTGACTTAAATGGGATCACAGAAATGTTAACATAAACTCCAAAACAAAGTAGGCATTCTTAGCATTTCTCAAAGAAATTAACAAGAGTAATATGTTTGAAACATACATTGGTTGCGACCCTGAGGAAATCCATTCTTGGTTTTGCAAACCGTTTGGAGATTATGCGTCTCCCTTTTTGATCACGTAGAAGTGAAGGGGCTTTGTAGAATCGTCCCATGTTAAAAAAAAAAAGAAAGAGAGAAAGAAAAGAAATCCAGACCGTGAGTTTCTCCGTGTAAAGAAAGAAGCCAAAAGGTGCTCACGTTCTGTTTATGGGCCCCTTCTCGGGAGCCTGTGAAGTTTCCTTTACTGCTGGGCGTTTGGAGCCTGGTGATGGGCTAGTTGACACCTTGGGCAGAGAGAGGCCACAGGCAGCCTTGCAGGGCAGATCTTATTTCTGGTGAGGGATTGGGGGAGTTGGGGGGAGTGGGGTGGCTTCTTGTGAAGCTGGCCTGCCTGCCTGGGGGTGTCAGGTTCTACCCAGCATCCTCCACACCCCCTTTGCCCTGCTGGCCATGTTCCCCGGGCATTTGCCCTCTGGCCTGTCCATCTCCTTGCAACACTGAGGGCACTCAGCCTGGAGCGTGGATTAAGTGTCATCATCCCTGTGGTGATCCGGGGTAAGGATCCCGCAACGATCATTTCAAAAGGTGAGCTAACTGTATCCAGCGTTTCAAGGCGGAGCAGAACTCACTGTCCGTTTCTCTATTTAAAAAAATTTTTTTTTTCATTTGTATTTATTTTATTTTCGGCTGCTCTCTCCATTGCTGCGTGCCAGCTTTCTCTGGCCGTGGTGTGTAGCCTTCTCCTTGTGTTGTGGTCCAGTGGTTGTGCTTCCTGGTCAAGGTGGACCTCATGTCTCCAGCTTCTCGTGTTGGGAAACACGGGCTCAGTAGGTGTGTCCCGTGGGCCCAGTGGGCCCCTGGGCGGGTAGAATCCTCCGGGACCAGGGACTGAACCCATGTCCCCTGCACTGGCAGGCGGAATCTTCAGCACTGCGCCCCGAGGGAAGTCCCACTGTCCATTTCTTATCCCTCCTGCAATGCGGGCATAGAGGAGGGCAGTCTGGAGACAGGAGTTGTCAAGGGTGCCACAGCGGAGCGCCTGAGACCCACCTGTAAGGTGACATCTCTGCCCGTGGCGTCTTGGGTCTGGAGCGTCTGGCATGTCTACAGGCTGCTCTCTTTGTATGAACTGGGGTTTCTCATTTGGACAGTGTTTGGAAAACCTCCCCAGCCCTGTCCGCCAGAGACTTCCCTTTTCCGTGAAGACTGTAGTCATGGTGAACAGGAACGTGTGCAACTAGCGAGCTCCATCGTCCCCAGCGTCGTTTATGAAGCGCCGTCACGCTGTATGACAGCTCTTGTCAGTTTCTGAAAAAGAACAACAGAGCATCATTGCTTGTGATGTCAGGGAACACGGAGCCAAGGGGAGTGTTCCACGCCAGCTTTACAAGGACACGAGATGGGTGGTAAGTGGTTGCACTGTGCTTAGTCGCTCAGCCGTGTACGACTCTCTGTGACCCCATGGACTGTAGCCCACCAGGCTCCTCTGTCCATGGGATTCTCCTAGGCAAGAATACTAGAGTGGGTTGTCACTTCCTGTGACCCCATAGACTGTAGCCCACCAGAATCCTCTGTCCATGGGATCCTCCGGGCAAGAATACTGGAGTGGGTTGTCATGCCCTCCTCCAGAAGCTCTTTCCAACCCAGGGATCGAACCCACGTCTCCAACATGGGCAGGTGGATGCTATACCACTGAGCCATCTGGGTGTTTGTGCAGGAAGCATTAAGTAAGCATTTACCTAATTAGTGCCCCTAGCTGAATGGATGATACGAGTTTTGTCTTAAAATCATGTTCCATCACCTTCATATTCTAATTTTTTGAATTTATTTTGGGCTGTGTTGGGCTTTCCTTGCTGCACAGGGACTTTCTTTAGTTCTGGCGAGCAGGGGCTACTGTTGGTTGCAAGGGGTTCTCATCTCATTTGCAGTGGCTTCTCTTGTTGTGGCAGACAGGCTCTGGAAAGATGGGGCTCCGGTAGCTGTGGTACACGGGCTTAGTTGCTCTGCAGGATGTGGGATCCACCCGGACCAGGGATCCAACCTGTGTCCCCGGCCTTGGCAGGCAGATTCTCAACTACTGGACCACAAGGGAAGCCCCATTATTTTTATGTTGAAGGGTATCTAAGGTAACAAATGATTTCAGTGTTAAAAAAATAGCCACACAATTCTGTTTTATTCTGTAATATATGGAATAGCGTTGAATACAGCAGCTCTTCATAGTAAGTAATATTTAGTTCTGTGTTTACCTAGGTGGGTGTCCCTGGTGGCTCAGATGGTAAAGAATCCGCCTGCAGTACAGGAGACGCCGGTTTGGTCCCGGGATCAGAAAGATTCCCCTGGAGAAGGGAATGGCAACCCACTCCAGTATTCTTGCCTGGAGGGTCCCATGGACAGGGGAGCCTGGTGGCCTAAAGTCAGCGGGGTCACAGGAGAATCAGACAGGACCGACTGGCTAACACTTTCACTTTTCCCTTTACCTCGGTGCACCTGTAATTCTGTGGCTCTATTATTTTAGCAGGTCTTCCTTATTTTTATGTCCCCTGGAGCAATTCGGAAACCCCACTGTTCACACTCTTGTTTGGTTTGGCTTCCTGGAAGAAGACTGGGAAGGTCCACGGTTCTCTCCTGCCGTGAGCCACCAGCCACCTTCCGGGTGAGGAGTTTTTTCCTATTACGATCAGGATATGACTGGTGCTCACGCTGAAGAGCCCAGTTGATGAATTAACAGGTAGGTCGGCCCCGTCGTGGGCCGGTTGAAGGCGAAGCCATCTAGCTCTCTCGGTTCTCGTCCGGTTGCCAGAGGATAAGCCTCGGTGCCTAGCTGTAGCTAGGCTTGTTAGCAATGCTCAGCTCTCACACCAGGAGCAAGGACATCCCCAGGCCCCGGCTCGGATGAGCAGCTGACCCACAGTCCTTTGTCAGGGAGTGGGCTGTGGCGTCATGGGACACTTCCCACTGCTTCTGGCCAAGCCTCAACACACTGTTCATTGGAGCTGGGCTGATGGATTTGAAATTTTTTTACGCACAGATTAGGGCAGCAGGTGGATCCCACATACATCCCTCAGTTTACCTGCAGCCACCAGGGAGAGCCTGCCATTTTCTTCTTATAAAGTCCACTGCTTCTGGCCAAGCCTCAACACACTGTTCATTGGAGCTGGGCTGATGGATTTGAAATTTTTTTACGCACAGATTAGGGCAGCAGGTGGATCCCACATACATCCCTCAGTTTACCTGCAGCCACCAGGGAGAGCCTGCCATTTTCTTCTTATAAAGCAAGGTTTCAAACTCTCCTTGGCATTGTCAATGGGGTGGGTCCAAGTTTAAATTCTCTTTAAGGTCTGGGGAGCCATGTGATGCAAACAGGACTGCAAACAGAGTGTGTGTGTGTGTGTGTGTGTGTGTGTGTGTGTGCAAATTCTCTGCAGAAGTGATTGTTTTAATCCATTCAAGGAAATTAATGTGTCATTGGCTTTTCTTGAAATGGCCCTTCATACAAACATAGTTGGTGATGGGGAAGTCGCTCAATCAAGTCTGACTCTTGGCGACCGCATGGACTGTAACCCTCCAGGCTCCTCTGTCCTTGGGATTCTCCAGGCAAGGATACTGGAGTGGGTTGCCATGCTGTCCTCCAGGGGGTCTCCTGCATCGCTGGTGGGTTCCTCGCCACACATAGTATATAAACACGTAATGTGTACCATGATAATATCAAGTAGGGGTACATGTTGCTTTACGTGAGGCAAGGTTGGTTTTCATAAGCGTGTAGAAAGAAGTCTTTCCTAAATCAGAGGAGTGCACGTAACATCCCAGCCCCGTATGAAGGTTCACAACCACATTCTCTCTTTTCCTCTCTTTACAAATTAGCAGGAAATTACTGTTCAGAAGATTAATTTAGCACTGTGTCCCTTGCTGGGAAGGTCCATGGTTCTCTCCTACCGTGAGCCACCAGCCACCTTCCGGGTGAGGAGTTCTTTCCTATTACGATCAGGATATGACTGGTGTTCAGGCTGAAGAGCCCAGTTGATGAATTAACAGGCTGGTCGGCCCCATCGTGGGCCGGTTGAGGGCGAAGCCATCTAGCTCTCTCGGTTCTCGTCCGGGTGCCAGAGGATAAGCCTCGGTGCCTAGCTGTAGCTAGGCTTGTTAGCAATGCTCAGCTCCCACACCGGGAGCAAGGACATCCCCAGGCCCCGGCTCGGATGAGCAGCTGACCCGCAGTCGTTTGTCAGAGAGTGGGCTGTGGCGTCATGGGACACTTCCCACTGCTTCTGGCCAAGCCTCAACACACCATTCATTGGAGCTGGGCTGATGGATTTGAAATTTTTTTACGCACAGTTTAGGGCAGCAGGTGGATCCCACATATGGCCCTCAGTTTACCTGCAGCCACCAGGAAGAGCCTGTCTTTTTCTTCTTATAAAGCAAGGTTTCAAACTCTCCTTGGCATTGTCAATGGGATGGGTCCAAGTTTAAATTCTCTCTAAGGTCTGGGGAGCCATGTGATGCAAACAGGACTGCAAACAGAGTGTGTGTGTGTGTGTGTGTGTGTGTGTGTGTGTGCAAATTCTCTGCAGAAGTGATTGTTTTAATCCATTCAAGGAAATTAATGTGTCATTGGATTTTCTTTGAATGGCCTTTCATACAAACATAGTTGGTGATGGGGAAGTTACTCAGTCATCAGGCTGAGAACCGCTGGCGTACCTGACATTGGGAGGTCCGAGCAGACAGGAACCCCAAGAGGTCCGTTCCTATGACCTCACCCAACGGTACGACAGGAGGTCCCCGAGAGGACGTAGCGACCACCCAAGAAGTGGTGTGTATCATATATTTGTGCATTACACATGGTAGTATTAATCAAGCAGGGGTACATGTTGCTTTACTTGAGGCAAGGTTGGTTTTCATAAGCGTGTAGAAAGAAGTCTTTCCTAAATCAGAGGAGCGCATATAACATCCCAGCCCTGTATGAAGGTTCACAGCCACATTCTCTTTTTTTGTCTCTTTACAAATTAGCAGGAAATTACTGTTCAGAAGATTAATTTAGCACTGTGTCCCTCAGTAACAACCAGAGAGGAAATGTAATTTGCACCTTTCTACAAATAGCCTCTTATCTGATCTCTGCATGCCTTGACCCACTTTTCTGGGGGGGAAAAAAAAAATATATATATATATATATATATAGAGAGAGAGAGAGAGAATGCTAAATATTTTAATTAAGCCATTTCCCTTCATGGAGATGAAAACATTTTTCCTTGAAGTAGATTATTTGACCTTGTATACATGCCTCAAATTGGAAATATTGGTGAGAGTCTGGTGTTTAACCTCTGTGTTCTGTGTCTCCCACACAACAGATACCTTGATTCTTGTTCTCTCAGTCGTGTCCGACTCTTTGCGACCCCATGGACTGCAGCACGCCAGGCTTCCCTGTCCTTCACTGTCTTCCGAAGCTTGCTCAAATTCATGTCCATTGAGCCGGTGATGCCGTCCAACCATCCCATCCTCTGTTGTCCCCTTCTTCCGCCTTCCATCTTTCCCAGCATCAGGATCTTTTCCAGTGATTCAGTTCTTTGCATCAGGTGTCCAGAGTACTGGGGCTTCAGCGTCAGTATCAGTCCTTCCAATGAACATTCAGGACTGGTCTCCTTTAGGATGGTGGTTGGATCTCCTTGCAGTCCAGGGGACTCAGGAGTCTTCTCCAGCCCGTAGTTGGAAAGCATCAATTCTTTGGCACTCAGCTTCCTTTATGGTCCAACCCTCACATCCGTACATGCTCTTCCTTGTTGGGTGAGGAGGGCTGGACCACGTGGAAACTCCCTTTTGGATGTGACAGACTGAGCTCGTAGGCTGAGATGTCTGAGGTCTCCGGCTCAGGAGAGGGTGGGACAAGACACTTGAAGTGGTGCTTTCCGTGACCACATGGTATTTGCAGTTGGAGAAGGCAATGGCACCCCACTCTAGTATTCTTCCCTGGAAAATCCCGTGGAACGGAGAAGCCTGGTGGGCTACAGTCCATGGGGTTGCGAAGAGTCGGACACGACTGAGTGACTTCACTTTGACTTTTCACTTTCATGCATTGGAGAAGGAAATGGCAACCCACTCCAGTGTTCTTGCCTGGAGAATCCCAGGGACGGGGGAGCCTGGTGGGCTGCCGTCTATGGGGTCACACAGAGTCAGACACGACTGAAACGACTTAGCAGCAGCAGCAGCTGCAGGAGGACCCCTGGGTTGTTGCCCTCTGAATGCATGGAGAGAGTGTCCATCAACTTGGCGACTTAACAAGCACCTTTGCGTTCATGAAGGCAGGTAGGGACTCAGCATCACGGACAGTTAGGACCATGACCCCAAAGGGCAGGGCAGAGGCTGAGTCAGCCTGGGGTCCGATTCCCCCTGCCCACACTCATCACGTTTCTCTCCCTGCTCCTGGCAGTTGCCAGCACCTGGCAAGTCGAAACTCTCAGCCAGATCCCACTGCAGTCTTATCAAGTAGAAGTTACTGTTTTTCCTCTGACTGTAGAATGTGGTGGAGATGGGATCTGAACCCAGGACCCCTGGCCCAACAAGTCCATGCTCCGAGCTTCCATCCACTCATGCACAGCTGCAATCTTGCTCTCCTGACTCAGGCGGACCTAAGGGACTGCCTTCTAGAAAGCGATCAGACCTTTCTGGTCTTTGACAACGAAAATTCTTTAAATTCTGCCCACTCTGCCCCCACAGAAGCTCCCCTCATCTCTGCTGGTGTGTGGGATCAAACACCCTCCACTGTGTGTGCTCACTTATCCAGTCGTGTCCGACTCTTGCAACCGCATAGACTGTAACCTGCCAGGCTCCTCTGTCCATGGGATTCCTCAGGCACAGATACTGAAGTGGGTTGCCATTTCCTTCTCCAGGGGATCTCTCCAACCCAGGGATCAAACCTGGGTCTCCTACCTTGCAGGCAGATTCTTTACCGACTGAGCTATGAGGGAAGCCCTCAGGAAGGCTTGAATCTCTTCCAAGCAAAGTGTAAACTCACTTTTCCTCTTCATTTTAGACTTGAATTTTCCTAGATGCGTCCTGGGGTTTGCAGGGAAAGGGTCAGCAACCGATGAGAGCGTCTGATGCGGTAGGGCTTGGTGGAAGAATATGGGACGGAGTTTCTGTGCAGAGTCTCTATACAGTTCTGCACCTGTGGGTGACGGGCTGGAGTTGGAGTTCTCTTCACGCGCCTGCTTGTCCTGGCGCAAGATGTATTTTCTCCCAGCCTGCTCCTCCGGTGAACAGTTGGCGTGTTTGTCCACGGTGGGTAGCGAAAATGGACTGCTGGCACGCAGTGGTGGTGTCAGCTGTTGGGTATGATCCCTGGACACCATCCCAGGGCTGCTAAGGTTGAATGGAGCCCTGAAGGTCGAATTTTCCTGTTATCAAGATGTCTGGAGGCTGGGAGGAAATACCAGCTTGAAGGGCACTTCTGACAAGCGATGCCAATCTCCACGTCTTGGAGCGACGCCACGGTTTCATTCAGTACAAAACCAGCTCATCTGGTGTTCGCTCCTGGCCACTGAAGAATGTACAGCAGTCCCTCTCGAGGTGCTCAGCGTGTCGCAGACACTGGAGCACGCACTCCCGAATTCCTAAATTCTTACACTCCTCCTCTCTAAGGGATGTGGGAGCCGGACCCTAAAGAAAGCTGAGCGCTGCAGAACTGATGCTTTCAAACTGTGGACCAGGGTCTGGTCCAGGGGATGCAGACTCCCAGGGCTGAGCTAGGTGAACAGGATGCGGCTAGGCCGTCCGCTAGGGTGACCGAGAAAGGTGGGTGCCTTGTGTAGCGGTGGGCAGGACCAGGAGGTGTCTTTTTGCCCCTATGGTATTGATCAGAAAACTGCAGCAGGGAACTGCTGTGTAAATTGCCGGGTTCACACGGCGTTTCTCAGCGGGGCTTTCTTACCCCCTCAAGCCTGTGTTCTTCACCCACAGAACAAGCCTGTTTTCTTCTGCTGGGTCCAGAGTATACTGGTGGCGGGAGCCGCCTTGCTATAGGAGCCTCCTTGCTTCTCGTTTAGGCACTCAGTCCTGTCTGACTCCTTTGTGACCACGTGGACTTTAGCCTTCCAGGCTCCTCTGTCCTTGGGATTCTGTAGGCCAGAATTCCAGGGTGGGTTGCCGTTTCCTCCTCTAGGAGATTTTCCTGAATCGGGGATGAAACCCACGTCTCCTGCATTGCTGGGCGAGATCTCTACCGCTGAGTCACCAGGGAAACCCTGCTATTGTATAAGGGGTGGTTCTTCCCATTGGAGGCAATTGCAGAGATGCAATAAGTGGTCTTATGAAGATGCTGGGAATATGGAGGGCCTGGGTTAGCTGTTGCAGACCTCTCTCAGTACCTGGATTCCCTACTTCTGTTCCCTTCATCACATGTGCTGCTCTTTGGGGGAAGGTCCATGTTGGGGGAGGGACGTATTGGTGTCTGTGATCACGGGCTTGAGTATCAATTCTCACGTTCTGCAAAACCGAGGGAACCTACCTCCCAGTTATGCCGACTCCACTGATGTTGCTGGACTGGGCTGAATGACGCCTGCAGATTCAAACCCCCCTCTCTCCTTCCTCCTGGCCAGGGAAGTTCCTACAGTGATCAGCTTGCTTTGTACCCGCCAGGGCGCTGCTGTGTTGATGCTACTGAAACGGGGGCTTCCTTGGTGGCTTAGACAGTAAAGAATCTGCCTGCAGCTCAGGAGACCTGGGTTCGATCCCTGGGTTGGGGAGATCCCCTGGAGGAGGGAATAGCCACCCACTCCAGTATGCTTGTCTGGAGAATCTCAGGGACAGAGGAGCCTGGTGGGTCTCGAAGAGTCAGACACAACTGAGTGACTAACACTGTGAGATAAAAGAAAATGATTCTGAGGTCTCAGATTCTCTCCAGAGGTGAGAGTTCTGCCCATGTGCATTTGATGCAGATTTGAGGACGACTGCCCATGTGGATTTGATACAGATCTGAGGATGACCGGTCGTGTCCCAGGTTCCTGCTGTCGCGTGGGGAGAAGTGATGAACTAGAGCAGGGCTTGACACGTTTTTCTCTAAACGGCCAGAGCACAGGGGTTTGGGGCTTTGTGGGGTCGAATGCCCCATGGTACCTACTCAGTCCTGCCCACCTGGAAGCAGCTGTGGGCAGTGGGCATTGCTGTGGCTTGTGTGGCAGTCCCACTTGGGTTCTGGACATTGTCCTTGGATTTCCATGTAAATTGTCAGATACTGTGAAACTCTAGATCTTCATGTGATCTCTTTCAACCATTTTATTTATTTTAAAAATTAGTTTGTTTCTTGAATTAGTTTGTTCTAAATTAATTTATGGATTAAATCTAATTATTCATGAAATTTCTGAAATTTAAGTAATTTGTTTTAAGTTAGATGCAGTACGTCAGCATAAATCGGCCAGAGGTAGACGTATGTCTTCTCTCTCTTGAGACCCCTCACCACTTCCCAGCGCAACCCACCTTTCTAGGTTGACACTGATCACCAGGCCAGAGCTCCCTGAGTCATACAGCAAATTCCCACCGCCTCTAAGTAGATCCAGCCAGTCCATCCTAAAGGAAATCAGCCCTGAGTGTTCATTGGAGGGACTGATGCTGTAGCTGAAACTCCAGTACTTGGGCCACCTCATGCCAAGAGTTGACTCACTGGAAAAGACTCTGATGCTGCGAGGGGTTGGGGGCAGGAGGAGAAGGGGACGACAGAGGATGAGATGGCTGGATGGCATCACCAACTCAATGGATGTGAGTTTGGGTAAACTCCGGGAGTTGGTGATGAACAGGGAGGCCTGGCGTGATGTGATTCATGGGGTCACAAAGAGTCAGACACGACTGAGCGACCGAACTGAACTGAGCTGTGTTTCCGCATATGGCAGTGTATATGTTTCAGTGATGCTTTGTCAACTTGACCCCCTTCCCTTTCCGTCCTGTGTCCATTCTCTATGTCTGCATGTCTGTTGCTGCCCTGCAGATAGGTTCATCAGTATCGTCTTTCTGGACTCCATACGTAGGCGTTAACGTATGATGGTTTTTCTCTTTCTGACTTACATGGAAGGTGGATTCATAACCACTGGACCACCAGGAACATCCCTGCGGCCACATACACCTGTGGCTGATTCATGTCAGTGTACGGCAGAAATCATTGATGCTTTGTCAACTTGACCCCCTTCCCTTTCCGTCCTGTGTCCATTCTCTATGTCTGCATGTCTGTTGCTGCCCTGCAGATAGGTTCATCAGTATCGTCTTTCTGGACTCCATACGTAGGCGTTAACGTATGATGGTTTTTCTCTTTCTGACTTACATGGAAGGTGGATTCATAACCACTGGACCACCAGGAACATCCCTGCGGCCACATACACCTGTGGCTGATTCATGTCAGTGTACGGCGGAAATCACTACAAACCTGTAAAGTCATCAGCCTCCAATTTAAAAAAAATAAATTAAAAAAATTTTTTTTAAAAATCATGGTTAGGACTTCTCAGGAGGCCCTAGTGGTGAAGAATCTGCCTGCCACTGCAGGAGGCGCGGGTTCGATCCCTGATCCGGGAGGATCCCACACGCCGAGGAGCAGCTGAAAGCCCTTCCATCACAACTGCTGAGGCCCTGTGCCCTGAAACCCAGGCTCCACTGCAAGAGAAAGACAGCACAGTGAGCCGCCCATGTGCCGCAGCTAGACACAGGCCCATGCAGACGTGAAGACCCAGGGCGGCCAAATACAAAGACCAATTGAAAAAATTGTTTAAAAAAAAAAAAGGCAGTGAGGTCGTGGATTGTAGAGAAACAGGTGTCAGGCTACTTTGGCCTGACGTTGCCAAGCCCCGGATGACCACACCAGCCCTGCCTCAAGGAGCTCATTGAGGACTCTAGGTGAGGAATCAGCAAGGAGATGAGTCAGGCCAGGCCCTTGTGGTGAGCTCTGTGGTCGTGGGACACAGATGGGCTCAGGCCCTGGGGTAAGTTCTGCTCCTGGACAGATGTTAAAGGCTTTCTGTGTTCCGTTCTTTAAAAATCTGCTGACAGTTCCTGGCCTTGGCGGATTTGTGAAGTCGCTTAGTCGTGTCTGACTCTTTGCAACCCCACGGACTGTAGCTCCGCCAGGCTCCTCTGTCTGGGGGATTTTCCAGGCAAGAATACTGGAGTGGGTTGCCATTTCCTTCTCTAAGGGAATCTTCCCAGTCCAGGGATTGAACCCTCACTGCAGGCAGACTCTTTACCATCTGAGCCACTTGGTGGATTAAGTGGAGATAAAAAGCAAGAATCAGGAACATGGACCTTTTGTCATCATAGTAAATCTGTAGCAAAAGCTCAGACATACATTTTGCTGTTCAGTCGCTCAGTCATGTTTGACTCTTCGTGACTCCATGGACTGCAGCACAACTCTCTCTCTGAGTTTCATCATCTCCCGGAGCTTGCTCAAACTCACGTCCATGGAGTCGGTGGTGCAATCCAACCATCTCATCCTCTGTTGTCCCCTTTCTCCTCCCGCCCTCAGTCTTTCCCAGCATCAGGGTCTTTTCCAGTGAGTCAGCTCTTCCCATCAGGTAGCCAGAGTACTGGAGTTTCAGCTTCAGCATCCATCTTTCCAATGAATATTCAGGACTAATCTTCTTTAGGATGGACTGGTTGGATCTCCTTGCAGTCCAAGGGACTCTCAAGAGTCTTCTCCAGCACCACAGTTCAAAAGCATCAAACATGGACTTTTTTTTTTTTTTTTTTGGTCCTTGTCATGGTGAATTGGTAGCAAAAGGTCAGAAATATATGTTGTTGCTGTTGGGCAGATGGAGTAGAGACCGACCTTCACCAGGACCACAGCTGTTCTTTCTGTTATGGGGATTACATTGATATTTCCTGCTAGACGAGGACAGGTTTCTTTTCGGGGGTGGGCGGCGGCGGTTGTATTCCGTTTTATTGAATGTCCCTTGTAAATATCTAAATGCCAATACTGGCATCCTATACCAGTAACCTCTGCCTCCCTCGATGCAGACCAATGAGGGGAAATATACAAGGTCAGTTTCAAGGGCACACGGCTGGCAAAAGAGGTGTCAGCTCTGGCCCTGGGCCTGGATGGTTTGGCCTCGAAAGTGAGACCAGAGACGACCTGAGGCCAAAGCTGAAATGTGAAGCCTTGAATTTCATGCCACTGAGGCCAGTGCCCAGGGAGCCAGCTGAGAAGTCCCCTTGGAAGCTGAGCCATGTCTATTTTGGTGCCCATTGAATTGCCGAACACCTGGCACCCTGTTTGGCACTCACCAGTTCAACTGGAGAACAAAGAGATGGCCCTATGTCCGTCCACTCCTCATTCTTGTGTTGAATGTGTGTTGAGTGCCTACTCTGTGCCCGAGACTGTTCGGGACTCTGGTGATTCCAGAATGAAAGTGTGCACACCAGTCCACATCCTCACAGAGGACCATATAGGGTGGAGGAGAAATAAGACAGGCAAGAAGCAAATCTAAATTATGCCGGTTGGCGAGGAGAGCAAGGGAGAATACTGAAGGCACGTTTGGAGGAGACGGAGTTTGGGGAAGGGAGTGTTTACTTAGCAAAAGGTCCCTGCTAAACACTTTTCCATCAGTCGTACGTGACTTTGCTACACCATGGACTGTAGCCTGCCAGGCTCCTCTGTCCATGGGATTCTCTAGGCAAAAATACTGGAGTGGGTAGCCATGCCCTTCTCCAGGGGATCTTTCTGAACATGGGCAGGGAAGCCCTCCCAGATACTGTGGTGTAAGCTCCATCCCCACAAGGGGCTCCTCTTGGATGGCATCAGCCCGTTGTTTTTAGCATCTGTGTTGAGAGCAATTGCTCCTGCCGCCTACTTCTTGCTTGTGACCTCTGAGTACTTGAATTGTATGGACAGATCAGGGTCTCCTTTTCCTGATGACCGGTCAAAAGCTGAGACCAGTATTTGTGTTAAGACCTCCACAGGGTGTGATTTGGTGTCAGTTCAGTCAGTTGCTCGTTGTGTCCGACTCTTTTCGGCCCCATGAACTGCAGCACTCCAGGCCTCCCTGTCCATCACCAACTCCCGGACTTCACTCAAACTCATGTCCATAGAGTTGGTGATACCATCCAGCCATCTCATCTTCTGTAATCCCCTTCTGTTTTTCCCAGCGTCAGGATCTTTTCCAGCGAGTCAGCTCTTCGCACCAGGTGACCAAAGTACTGGAGTTTCAGTACTTCAACATCAGTCCTTCCAGTGAACACCCAGGGCTGATCTCCTTTAGGATGGACTGGTTGGATCTCCTTGCCATCCAAGGGACCTTCAAGAGTCTCCTCCAACACCACAGTTCAAAAGCATCAGTTCTTCGGCGCTCAGCCTTCTTCATAATTCATTTCCTCTTATCTCTTCTCATTGGCATCCAATGTAGGTCATTTTTCTATTTTTTATGAATATGTGTATCATTGAAAATCATTGCTAAAAAGAAAGCCTGAGGCTCTGATGTGCCCCCAGGCCGCTGCTGGTGGCCCATCCCCATTGTCTGTGGCTACTGTCCACCGTGTCTGTCTGCATGTTTCAGCCTGGCCCCGACCTCCAATCCCTGGCCTCACTGATTACGATGGAACCTTCAGGACAAGAAATGCAGTTCCAGCTGAACCACTGGTTGGACAGGAGTTTATTTCATGTAGATAAGAGCACAGCCATCTGAGTCCTTTCTGCACCGTTCTCCACTCTGAAGTGTTTTATTGGATGACCTTGGGGGAAGCCAGTGCAGAAATCTCAGCTGGGGAAATTGTTTCTTCATTTAATATCATTTTAAATGGTTTTTTAGAACATCTACTTGGCATAGTTCACAAATCAGCAGCCCCTCCCTCAGACACACTCTTGTTCTAAAAAATCTGAAAAAAAAATGATACATTTCAGATCTCTTGGCCACCTATCAGCTGAGAATGTGGTTCTTGGAAAGGATTTCTCTCTAATTCCTGCGGAGTAATCTTCTCTTCGCCCTACAGTTTTATCACTTTGCCACTCTCTGGCGGATTTTATTTCATGTTTTCTCCCCCCAGTTTGAGGGCTTAATGTATTCTGGGGTCCTTTTCATGGCCAGAGTACTATTGGAGGGTCCTGGGAAGTGATTTGCATTGGTTCGAAGACAGAGGGCGTGAGAAGGCTGTCTGCTTTTGAGCAGGCTACGTGTTTTGCGGTTTGAGAGGTGGTCAGGCCACCTCTGAGCATCTCCGAGTCCCTCGGGTGGGCTGGGAAGGACCCCGGTGCCCAGCCACTCCGGCGTTCCCAGGGTAGGCGGCGCGGGGCTCTGTGTCCTGGCCCAGCCGTTCCTTCCCAGTCATCTGTCCAGTGTGCGGAGGCTGCGCGCTTTCTTTCAGGTGTCAGTGTGGATCAAAGCCACCCCGGGGACATTTGCATGAGAATCTGCGGAATGATTCATTAGCAATGGTCATTAGCGATTTTCCTTTTAAGGCTTTGAAATGTCTTCCATTGATCAGCTAGTGCTGTTAAGCCTTGACTCCTTTTCACAGAGTTTTCACCCAGTCCTCCCTCTGGGATTACAAATTGCATCCCCCCTCACCCCCCGCCTGTCTGTACCTCTCCTTGGACTTGGCCCTGTGCTTGAAAGGACAGACTTGTGAAGGTACCAGTTACCATCATCAGACTGTCCCATAGGAGGATGTCTCCCATCCGCTCTTGTTAGCTGTGTCTTTTCTTTTTTTTTTTTTAATGGTGCATTCGGCTTCCCTGGTGGCTCAGATGGTAAAGAATCTGCCCGCAATGCCAGAGACCGCAGTTTGATTCCTGGGTCGGGTAGATCCTTGGAGGAGGGCATGGCAACCCACTCCAATGTTCTTGCCTGGAGATTCCCGTGGACAGATGAACCTGGCGAGCTACAGTCTATGGGGTTGCAAAGAGTCGGAGAAGCCTGAATGACTCTCTCTCTCACACACACACGTGCACACACACGCACACACACAGTTGTCCTATTTACCCCATCATCTGGTTGCCTCTCCGTTCTGACAATGTTGTTCTGTCTTTACAAGTAGAATGTGATCTGACACCCTCTGATTCTCACGGGTCTCTTCCTGGTCGTTCGGGAGACCTTGAGGGTGTTTTTATAACAGGCACATGGACAGGGCCGAAGTGGACAGAGGGAACAGTTTCACACCCAGGACAGACCCTGGAGACCTCCGTCCTCTGGAAGACGCGGTTGCATGTCTCCATGCTTGCCCCATGGCAGAATGCCCTGGTAGCTGTCGTGGGCGGCAGATCAAACTTGATACCGACCGACCCTTTGCCAGAAATAAAGCCTGTCCCCATCATGTGATGGAGCCGTGTGAAACAGAGGCCATCCCGTAGCTTCTTGTTGTTCTTCACTTGCTCAGTTGTGTCCGGCTCTTTGCGACCCCATGGGCTGCAGCACGCCATGTCTCCCTGTCCATCACCAACTCCTGGAGCTTACTCAAATTCATGTCCATTGAGTCAGTGATGCCATCCAGCCATCTCATCCTCCTTCGTCCCTTTCTCCTCCCGCCTTCAGTCTTTCCCAGCATCAGGGTCTTTTCCAGTGAGTCAGCACTTCGCATCAGGTGGCCAAAGTATGGGAGTTTCAGCTTCAGCCTCAGTCCTTCCAGTGAACATTCAGGGTTGATTTCATTTAAGACTGACTGGTTTGATCTCCTTATATAGTTAAGAAAAATGAATGAAGATTTGTTCATTTTGTAAATTTTGTACGTGGACGTCTTCCAGGGTTTTGAGAGGGTTCCTGGTGGATGAGGGGCCCTGAGCTTTGAACTTCAGGCACACCCTGGGGGATTTGCTTAAGTGCCTGGAGAATGAAGGGTGTCCTGAGAAGGTGTGCCTCAGAAATGGCTGGTTCTTGCGGGAGCCCCACCACGTGCTGGGGAAGGTTAAGATGCGTCACTGACTCGGTGGACATGAGTTGGAGTAAGCTCCGGGAGCTGGTGATGGATAGGGAGGCCTGGCGTGCTGCAGTCCATGGGATCTCAGAGAGTCGGACAGAACTGAGTGATGGATCAACAATTTGACCTTTCCTGTGCATGACAAACCTTACCTGTAGAACTTGGTCCTGCGACAGTCCGGGGCGCCAGAATGTGATGGCTGCCTTCATTCCTGGGATGCCTGCTCTGTGTACGCAGAGCGCATCTGGGGATGAAGAGAAGAAGGCCTCTGTTTGTGAGCACAAGAGAAGAGGCTGGTGGGGCCATGGCAGAAGGTCGAGTGAAGGAGGGGGCAGGCGTGGGCTCAGGTAGATGCTGTGCCTGGTGGCTGAGTGAGCCCTGGGGAGCCTGATGAGCATTTGGAGGCGGGGGTGGGAGGGCACTGGCAGGCAGGCTAGGAGATGAGTCATCCAGTCCTGCGTTTATCATGAGACCATCTTTTGTCCTGAGACCACATGTTGCCTTGAGTCCCTCACACGTGTCATCTCCCTGGGCCATCAAGTCCTCAGCAGGAAAGTGGGGTCCCGTAGACTCTTTTGGATCGTTCCTGTGACCTGAGGACTCTTCCTCTTTATTTTCTCCATCTCACGTGTGGTTCCAGCAATCCCAGCCATGTCTGTTCCCATCAGACACATTGGGATCGTCTGCATTTTGCGCTTTATGTACTGTCTTGGAGTTAAGGATGAGCCCCTTTGTAATTTCATTGGGTGCTCAAGTAATTCAGAGCACCCAATGGGAGAGACATAGGCTGCGGCAGTATAGCATTTTTATTTTCGAGTGGATTTTCACGGCTTTAAACGTTTCTCTGGAGGAGGCAATGGCACCCCACTCCAGTACTCTTGCCTGGAAAATCCCATGGACGGAGGAGCCTAGTGGGCTGCAGTCCATGGGGTCGCTAAGAGTCGGACACGACTGAGCGACTTCACTTTAACTTCTCACTTTCATGCACTGGAGAAGGACATGGCAACTCACTCCACTGTTCTTGCCTGGAGAATCCCAGGGATGGCGGAGCCTGGTGGGCTGCCGTCTGTGGGGTCGCACAGAGTCAGACACGACTGAAGTGACTTAGCAGCAGCAGCAGCAAACATTTAGGGAACTGTCTGGTGATAAGGGAGGGTCTGAAGGAGACGGGAATGACCAAGGATAAGATGGTTGGATGGCATCACTGACTCGATGGACATGAGTTTGAGCCAGCTCCGGGAGTTGGTGATGGACAGGGAGGCCTGGCATGCTGTGGTCCATGGAGTTGCAGAGTCGGACTCGACTGACGCCTGAACTGAACTGGTGATAAAGGCGATGCTGACTTCAGACGTTGCCACTCCTTGCTTGGTTCTTTATATCGAAGGAAGGTGTTCAGTTATGGGTTCAGTTTGTACTTATTAAACATGCAGAGGGCACCTGGTCCTGTGTGATATCCTTTAAAAGACCATACCCCCATAGGTCTATAAGAATGTGTTAAAACAGGCTATCATGTTTTAAAATTTTAATTAAAAAGTAAATGATCTTGTGTTAAAATGGGCTATTCAGTAACGTATCTGGAAACAAAATTAAAAAGTAAATTAATAAGGAAATGAGCGTGTATGCTAAAGCTGGCTGTTGAGTAACTCTGGTCCTTTTAGAGAGTCCTGAAGAGCCTTTCCCTGGTGGCTCAGACAGTAAAAGAGTCTGCCTGCAATGCAGGAGACCTGGGTTCAATCCCTGGGTCAGGAAGATCCCCTGGAGAAGGAAATGGCAACCCATTTCAGTATTCTTGCTTGGAAAATCCTATGGTCGGAGGAGCCTGGCGGGCTGCAGTCCATGGGGTCGCAAAGAGTTGGACATGACTGAGCCACTTCCCTACTAGGAGTCCTTTCCGTGATCTGGAGGGGTGGAATGGAGGTGGTGGGAGGGGACCCAAGACAGAGGGGATATATGTGTACATAGAGCTGGTTCACTTTGTCATTCAGCAAAAACTAACAAAATAGTGTAGAGCCATTATACTCCAATGAAAAGTAATTAATAAACATCAGATCGTTAATAAAAGTAGAGTAACAAGTGTCTATGGTTTTTTAATTTTGCAAAGTGACATTATATTGCGACCCTATGGACTGTACCCCACCAGGCTCCTCTGTCCCTGGGATTCTCCAGGCAAGAATACTGGAGTGGGTTGCCATGCGCTCCTCTAGGGGATCTTCCCAGCTCAGGGATCAAATCCGGGTCTCCCGCATTGCAAGCAGACTCTTTACTGTCTGAGCCAGCAAGGAAGCCCAAAGAATATAAACTTGGTATACATTTAAGAAGTCTTATTCTTCAACTTGCCTTAGGTGTATAGCAAAATGATTTTTAAAAAAAGCAACTTTCCCATTTTTGAATTATTTTGCTTATTTTAGATTCCAGACTTACAGTCAATAGTAGCTTAGTTTGAATGTGTGTTGAATGCTTTTTGCGCTCCTCTAGGGGATCTTCCCAGCTCAGGGATCAAATCCGGGTCTCCTGCATTGCAAGCAGACTCTTTACTGTCTGAGCCAGCAAGGAAGCCCAAAGAATATAAAGTTGGTATACATTTAAGAAGTCTTATTCTTCAACTTGCCTTAGGTGTATAGCAAGATGATTTTTTAAAAAAGCAACTTTCCCATTTTTGAATTATTTTGCTTACTTTAGATTCCAGACTTACAGTCAATAGTAGCTTAGTTTGAACGTGTGTTGAATGCTTCCTTTTAGCATTTACTTGACCTGATTAAATTTGTTTCCTTTGTAATAGAATTCTCTTTATATAATTATCTTAATATATTGTACTGGCCCACTTTCAAAGAAACATTTAAAGTATTTCCCATTCTGAAGATTAACTCAAGAAGCATTATCTCAGTAAGCTCGTCTAACAGTTTATGACATCATTACAATTTAATGAACTTCGCCAGGTTTCCGATGCTTAGTACTAGAGAAGTGGAAAGTTTTGATGGTATTTGTTGCCCTCGATTAGATGGCTGAGTGGAACGGAACACAGTGCCCAAATGAGGTGCAATCAGAATGCGTGCCTTTAAAGTACTCCTTTGCCTTGTCTGCCCATAGTGATGGAATTTCAGTAATGTAACGATTCACTTTTCCCCATGGCCTTCATCTTTCTGGAGTTCTTAGAAGCCTTTTCTGAACAATGTGGAGCATAGTAACTCTGCTTGCCTACTGCCTACAGCTAAGAGGGAATGCACTGGTTCACTTCAAGACTAACGGGTGTGACCTCTTTACATAAACGTTTCAAAAGTGCCCCGGAAACATTAATCGAGACAATCTTGATTTGCTGCTGTTCAGTCAGTCAGTCGAGTCCGACTCTTTGTGACCCCGTGGACTGCAGCACACCAGGCTGCCCTGTCCGTCACCAACTCTCGGAGCTTGGTTAAAGTCATGTCCATTGAGTCGGTGACGCCATCCAACCGTCTCGTCTTCTCTTAACCCTTCTCCTTCTGCCTCTGTCTTCAGGATGTTTTCCAGTGAGTTTGCTGTTTGCTTCAAGGGGCCACAGTACGGGGGCTTTTGCTTCAGCCTCAGCCCTTCCAATAAATATTCAGGGTTGATTTTCTTTAGGATGGACTGGTTGTATCTCCTTGCTCCCCAAGGCACCCTCAGGAGTCTTCCCTAACTCTTCAAGAACAGAGTTCGGTCTTTGTACGAGAGATTGTGCCACATAGGGGTCCGGCCCTCAGTCTTGGTGTCTTCCAAATGCCGCGTGACGTGTTCTCCTAAAATTCTATTTTAAAGACTTTCCCCTTCAGGTGGGGCAGGGGGAGGGGTAGCCTTTACTAATAATTGCAGTCTAGAAAAGATATAGAGCTTTTGTTACAGCTAAGTAAAGATGGAAGATGGGCGTGATGTTTTCCATTCAGAGTTGTGCTGAGAAGGACAGTGTCCTGTCCATGTGGCTGTTCTTAAAGTGTATCCTCAGTATTCTGACACCCGTTGCCAAACTCATTAGGCCCACAGAACTCAAATTTCACCTACCTGAAGATCTCTTCCTCGAGGGTCCCACGTTTATTACCCTCATTCTTGAACTCAGTGGCTCGTCTTTTGCTCTTAATTATTGCCTTGAAAGGTAGAGTCTGTGCAAGACTTATTTTATTGTGTTACTCACCTTCCCCAGGTGAAGATTCCCATAAGGCTGAACGCCTAGGTCCGGCTAAGGATTTTCTTGCCTCTCCTGAAAAAGTAAGTTAGGAGAGACTCTTAAAATGTGTATTGCTTTCTTTTTGGCTGTGCAGGATCTTCGATGCGGTGTGTAGGCTTTTCTAGGTACAGCCAATGGGGGCTTCTCTCCAGCTGTGGTGTGCGGGCTAGTCCTTTCTCTCATTTCTGAGCACAGACCTCCGTAGCTGCAGCTCCCAGCCTCTGGAGCACAGTCTCAGTCATTGTCACACATGGACTTCATTACCACTCAGCCTGTAGGATCTTCCCAGACCAGGGATCAAACCCGTGTCCTCTGCATGAGCAGACAGATTCTTACCCACTGAACCTCTCGCGAAGCCCTCTTTACTGGGAGTTCTAAAGCAATCTGCAGAATCAGAGACGGTCCACGTGTCTGTATATAA
The DNA here is from genome assembly GCA_006408675.1 of Madoqua kirkii. NCBI lineage: Eukaryota > Metazoa > Chordata > Mammalia > Artiodactyla > Bovidae > Madoqua > Madoqua kirkii. The sequence continues at coordinate 4,566 of SJYC01039793.1, read as the reverse complement.
TCACCTCCCCGCACCCCAATTCTTTTTTTTAAAAGACGCAGACCACCTATGGAACTTCATCAGGTAGATGCAACTATCAGGCAGTGTTTGAGTTCGTGTTTCGTTCACCGAGGAGAGAAAGAGAAGGTGAATTTTGAAAGAAATGGAAAAAAAAGAGAAGAGGGTAAGGATAGCGCATTTGAAGGTGAGTGGAGAGGGGTAATGAGAGGAACCGTAGCAGAAACACCGAGTGCAGTCATCCTAAGCCTATCGTGCTTTAGCTCAGCGCGGCTGCCAGCTGAAAATTAAGCTCCCTGGAGAGTCCGAGTGTCTTGAATGTAGCATCCGAGGGTCCACCCAAGTCTTCCTTTTGGGAAACCAGCAGTTGGAAATCTCCATCAGCTGAGGCTTCACCAACCTCTGCAGAAGGCCCTTGGGTCACCTGTCTGGGTCCAGCGGGCGTGGACATTTCTTCTGGACATTTGACCTCCTTCCATCAGTGGGAGATTGCACACGGCACTCAGTTACCCCTCTGCTTCACTGTATTTCTTCTCCAAGGAGCCTTGAATTCCATGTGAAGGAACATGCATTCAAAAGTGGGTCTGTAAAAGCTTCTCACTTCAAAATTTTACCTGGAAAGCCCATCTGATACAGTGTTGAGGAGGAAAGGAATGTCACATGGATCAGTTCCTTCAGCCTACATCTTCAGCAGAAGCAGAACAGGACAGTACCCTGACTGAGAATGAGAGGGCCTGATTCATTAGTGCAGTGGCGGATCTGAGCTCCAAACTTTAGTCACCAGCATCTCAGGCTATGGTTTCTCCAGTGCTCATGTATGGATGTGAGAGTTGGACTATAAAGAACGCTGAGTGCAGAAAAATGGATACTTTTGAAGTGTGGTGTTGGAGAAGACTCTTGAGAGTCCCTTGGACTGCAAGGAGATCCAACCAGTCCATCCTAAAGGAGGTCAGTCCTGGGTGTTCATTGGAAGGCTGATGCTGAAGCTGAAACTCCAACACTTTGGCCACCTGATGCGAAGAGCTGACTCATTTGAAAAGACTCTGATGCTGGGAAAGATTGATGGTGGGAGGAGAAGGGGATGACAGAGGATAAGATGGTTGGATGGCATCACTGAGTCAATGGATGAGGGTTTAAGTAAACTCTGCAAGTTGGTGATGGGCAGGGAGGCCTGGCGTGCTGCAGTCCATGGCGCCTCAAAGAGTTGGACACGACTGAGCAACTGAACTGAATTAAACTGAACGTGTCAGGATGGTACATCACTTTGCTACATTGATGAGAAAAGAGTCCAAGGATCGCAAGTTGCAAAGTGAAGTGATGTAGCTCACTCATGTCCGACTCTTTGCGACCGCATGAACTGTAGCCTACCGGCTCCTCCATCCATGGGATTTTCCAGGCAAGAATACTGGAGTGGATTGCCAATTTCCTTCTCCAGGGGAACTTCCTGACCCAGGGATCGAACCCAGGTCTCCCTCATTGTAGGCAGATGCTTTTCCATCTGAGCCACAAGGGAAGCCCCACCTTCTATTTTGTTTCATTGCAACGACCTTTTCCTGATACCATATTGCAATGTCAGGAATCCATGTATGAGTGCCGAGTCTTGGCATTGGTATGTCTAGAATTTCTCTTTTCAACAAGTCATTTCGTTTTCAAGAGGTCATTCTTTTTCTAGGTGAGAAACGAAAAAAATGTTTCGACTGCCCTGTAAAACTTGAGATAATGCTGCTGATTTCTAGCATTTTCTAGATATATTGCTTGAGGGTAGTTAAATATGTTGCATGGGGAGAAAAAAAAGTTATTCCAAAGTTAATGTGGAAGTGGACACATTTAAAGATTTTAATCCCACTTAAAATTTTTAATCTCACTTGAACATGTTATTTACTGATTTCAGGCTGTGCTGGGTCTCCTTTGCTGTGTGGGCTTTCTCTAGTTGTGACAAGCAGGAGATCCCTCTAGTTTTGGTGTGTGAGCTTCTCTTGTTTCAGAGCACAGGCTCCAGAGGGATTCTGGCACACAAGCTAAGTTGCTGTGCAACATGTGGGCTGCTCCCAGATTGGAGACTGAACCCACTTGCCTTGCATTGGCAGGAAGATTCTTTACCACGGGACCACCAGAGAAATCCCCCAAAGAGCCCCAGTTTCGTGCGGCCAAGGTTTTCTTCTGAACTAGGTGTGACTTGAAGTCACGGTTATCATTTGGGCCCTGGTCCTCAAGTGTGGCCTGCGTAAGCATCACCCCAGAGTCCCTGTTGACACCTCTTCCGGGGTGATGCTTCAGACTGAACCCCAGTCTTGGTGAGGTATGGGGATGGGAGGACCACACCCACACATTGAGAAAGACCAATGTATGTGCTCCGTCCACTGTTGGGAATGGAGGTGGCTGACAATGGGAATCTGTTCAAAACGGGACAAACAGCACTACATTTTTTATTTTTTAAATTTTTTTAAAATGAAGGATAATTACTTAACAGAATCTTGTTGTTTTCTGGCAAACCTCAACCTACAAGACTTTCATTTTCAATTACTATTCAATAAAATTATATACTGATGAATTTATGAGCATAACTTTTAAGAAATAGTAACATTATTGAGATATGACTCACATGCCGTGCAGTTCACCTATTTATGTAATTCATTGGTTTTTTTAGGACCACGCCCACACATTGAGAAAGACCAATGTATGTGCTCGGTCCACTGTTGGGAATGGAGGTGGCTGACAATGGGAATCTGTTCCAAACGGGACAAACAGCACTACATTTTTTATTTTTTCAATTTTTTTTAAATGAAGGATAATTACTTAACAGAATCTTGTTGTTTTCTGTCAAACCTCAACCTACAGGACTTTCATTTTCAATTACTATTCAATAAAAATTATATACTGATGAATTTATGAGCATAACCTTTAAGAAATAGTAACATTATTGAGATAGGACTCACATCCCACACATTGAGAAAGACCAATGTATGTGCTCCGTCCACTGTTGGGAATGGAGGTGGCTGACAATGGGAATCTGTTCAAAACGGGACAAACAGCACTACATTTTTTATTTTTTAAATTTTTTTAAAATGAAGGATAATTACTTAACAGAATCTTGTTGTTTTCTGGCAAACCTCAACCTACAAGACTTTCATTTTCAATTACTATTCAATAAAATTATATACTGATGAATTTATGAGCATAACTTTTAAGAAATAGTAACATTATTGAGATATGACTCACATGCCGTGCAGTTCACCTATTTATGTAATTCATTGGTTTTTTGTGTACCCACAGACTTGTGCAACCAATTGCACAGTAACGGGATATTTTCAACACCACCCCCAGAAAAGCACCGTAGATGTTGGCAGTTACTGCCTTTTCCCTCTCTCTCATGTCCCCCGTCGTAGAGAACCTCTCGTCTAATTTTTGTCCCTGTGTAGACCGGCTCCTTCTGGACTTTTCATAGAGATGGCATTACAGAGCCCACACATTCCTGTGCCTGCCTTCTCTCACCAAGTACAATATTGTTAAGATTCATATTTGCTGTCTCGGGTATCACATCAGGGTTTCGCTCCTTTTCATTGCCAAGTAATACTCCACTGTGCATGTTCATTGTATTTATTCCTTCATCAGTTAATACACGTGAGGATGGCATCCACTTTTTGACTGTTAATGAGTAGTGCTCCCACAAACATTTGTCTACAAATTGTGGGTGGTGTGGATGGAATCACAAACCTATTACACATATTTTATCCTGAAATTTTTGCGTTAAACTTATACATTGAGTTGCCTGCTATAATAGTAAGATGACCTTTTTCACCCTTTACCCCCACTGTAAATGCCTGACATCATAAAACTCATGCCCAATATCAAAATAATAACAAGGTTTGGGAGGGAGGGGACGTATGTCTACCTATGTCCGGCTCATGTTAATGTATGGTGGAAACCATCACAATATTGTAGAGGAATTATCCTCCAATTAAACATAAAATAAAATTTTAAGCGGTGGAATGGGAGTTTCAAAAGGGAAGGGATATATGTATACCTGATATATGCTCTGATATATCTACAATGAGTTCCTATAAACTAGTGTGTGCATTTCTGTGTGTATGCCAGTGAGTTTTATTTGCTTTTCATCCTTTGGATTTTTGGGTCTTGTACTTCATAGAATTCTAATGAATCAAGGAAGGAGCACAGTTGTAAATGAGATTGATTTTCCACTGTTACTGTCTTTCTTTTAGAAAGACTGGTGGGATAATTGCATCTATCTCAGTGAATGGGGGGAAAGGATCCTAGGGAATAATAGTATGCTGGAAGGGTGAGTGTAAGGGTTGTTCTTTTATTTCACTGCTTCCTTGAAATCTCTTTTTTCTCTTCTCACACATCTGATTATTAATCACTCCTTTGTTCACCAAGAGCAAATTAGATAGTTGGCAATGTATTGCTTTTACTTTTCTGTGTGTGTGTATGGTTTTATAGATATATAAAAAATTATATATTTATATATTATAACATTATATGATATTTATATTATGCATCATATATTATTATAAATATTATATATGATATATAAATTAGTTATAATACTAT
>SJYC01039792.1:0-11081 GCA_006408675.1 Madoqua kirkii | reverse complement strand
TGTCACCCTGCTTATTTAGCTTATACACAGAGTACATTATGCAAAATGCTGAGCTGGATGAAGCACAAGCTGGAATCAAGATTTTCGGGAGAAATATCAACAAGCAATATCAATCAATATCAATATCAGATACACTAATGATACACTCTAATGGCAGAAAGTGAAGAGGAACTAAGGAACTTCTTCATGAGGCTGAAAAAGAAGAGTGAAAAAGCCGGCTTGAAGCTCAACATTCAAAAATGAAGATCCTGGTATCCAGTCCCATCACTTCAAGGAAAATAGAAGGGGAAAATATGAAAGCAGTGACCGATTTCATTTTCTTGGGCTCCAAAATCACTGAGGATGGTGACTATATCCATGAAATTAGAAGACACTTGCTCCTTAGAAGGAAAGTTATGATGAACCCAGAGAGTATATTAAAATCAGAGAGGCCATTCCAGATTTTTGGGTGTAATTCCAAAAGTCAGGACAAAGAAAACAGATTAAGTTGTGTACTTCTTTGCTTCCACTCCTCTTGGAGCCCTATTTGCCTTCTGTCTGACTCTAACTCCCTCCCACGGTGCCCCCAACTTAGGTTGAAATCTCTGTTTGGCTCAGTGCCAATGACTCAGTCCATTCTTACTGAATGAATCAAGTGTCTTCAGGAATGGAGACTATGTGTAACTTCAGGTATGTATTCCCAGACCATCTCTTAGATTCTTTAGGAAACCAATATCTATCCTGAAACATTAAGCTCAGTGCCAGGAAGTAGGGATTCCGGTATCCAAGTGTCCTGGGTGAGAATCTCAGCCTCACCTGCTACTACCTGTGAGATTCTAGACAAAGCTAGTTAACTTTCATTTCAACATAAAGCAAGTTGGGTTGTTTGGAGGACCAATGAGACAATGTCACCAGTCACCCCAGCACAGGGTCTGGCTCCTGGGAAACACTCAGTGATGTCAGCTACTCCTCTTTGCCATTACTACCATTAACTAGGGACCAGACACAGTCATTTGTTTAATAGAACCCATTTCTTATTATGCGTACAGTGATCCACTGCTATATTTATTAAATGGATAACCAACAAAGACCTTCTGAATAGCACAGGAAACTCTGCTCATTGTTATGGGGCAACCTGGATGGGAGGGGAGTTTGGGGGAGAATGGATATATGTATCTGTATAACTGAGTCTCCTTGCCGTCCACCTGAAACTATCACAACATTGTTAATCAGCTATACTCCAATATAAACTAAAAAGTTTAAAAAGACAAACAAATGCAGTGATTGGCAGACAGTTCTTCCCCAAAGTCCCATATATTTCAAAGACATTGTCTCAAAGACTCTTTGAGAAAGAAGGATCAGCAGGGCCTTCCATGCCCACTGGGCAAAGCCAAGCAGGCTCAGAATCATGAGGCAGTGGAGTCGGGGGGTCGAGGCCTGAATCCAAGGCTTGGCTCAGCCACCTGCACGCCTCAAGGAATTCTGTCATATTTGTGAAAGAGAATGAAATGAACACTAAGGTCTTTTAGGTGTTATGATGGATTCTGGGGTTTCTGAGGAAGTCCAAGGTGGAGTTGCAGCATGAAGGGCAGCCATTCCAAGAAGACTGTTCTTTGGCTCACGCCTTCTCCTTGGGAATCCTAAAGAAGCTGGGATAACAGTCGCCACAGCCGAGGACACGCCTCTTGTCTTGTCTTGTTTGCCTGCCGCGCTAACCACAGGCTCCAGATTCCTGTAATAACCTCACCGCAAGAAATGTCCTCAACTCCCTTTCACATGTCTGCTGATTCTGCAGAGGCTGAAGCCAGAGGGCATCCAGATATATGACTCGGCAGCCAGCTGGAGAATGTGCCCCTTCCTCTCAAAGTACATCCTAGTCGTGACGGCACAGATACTGGGTTTTGTTTGGGGGAACTTGAGCAGGTTCCTTAACTCCTCTGTACCTTGGCTTTCTGACTGTAAAATGGAAATGAACAATACCTAATGGATGGGGTTGGAGTACTGAAATTCCCAGTTTAGAGTTAGGTACTGCATGACTATTACATCTACATGATCCAAATGGCTTCTTCCACATCTTAAATCTGATGATTCTATTAATACAATTCAGTTTTATAGTTTTTAAAAAACCCTATAGTTCTACTAAGCTTCCCTTGTACCACCATCCTACATTTTAAAGAGCAAACAGATTTAATACACTGTTGGGTGCCTGCCAAGACTTCAGGACTCCTCCCTGGCTTGACGGTCCCTGGGCTGTTGTTTGAGGGTGGACCCGTCATTTGCTCAATAGAACCCAGTTCTTAGTATGCATACGGTGATCCACTGCTGTATTTATTAAATGGATAACCAACAAGGACCTTCTAAATAGCACAGGGAACTCTGCTCAATGTTATGTGGCAGCCTGGCTGGAAAGGGAGTTTGGGGGAGAATGCTTTCTTTCAGCATCCTTGTGATTTCTGTTTCCCTGGCTTCCCTTTCTTTTCTGCAGAGTTTTCACTTCAGAAAAAGGGGAATCGTAAGAATAAACCGTTTGGTTTATGTCTGTGGTCTCTCTGGATATAACTGCACCCTGCCCCTCCCCCTTTCTTTTGATCTCAGCTGCAAATGGAAAATTGCCCCATCCTGACCCACCGCTTCCCTCTCCTACTTCCTGGAAATGTCCTGGCTACTTCACTTGCTCAGCACGTTTAAGATTCCACTTCGTCATTCATTGAGGAGGATGCCGCCCAGGGCCAGCCTCACTCTCTCATGGGCTCCACCCTCTTGGTTTTTTTTTTATAAAAGGCAGGCAGAGCCACTGGAGGAGCAGAGAGGCCAATCCAGAGACCAGCAGCTCCCACGCTGAAGCTTGAATCCTCCCGCGGCAGCATGAAGGTCTCCGCTGTTCTCCTGTGCCTGCTACTCACAGTAGCTGCCTTCAGCACCGAGGTGCTCGCTCAGCCAGGTGAGCCCCCTTCTCCTTCCCTCTGAAGTTCATCGCCCCCTCTCTGGGTCATGATGGGCCAGCGGAGCAGAAGGGTACCTGCGCTCTCACTTTCACTACAAGATCAGGAAAGTCTGAAAGGCACAGGAGTGAGCTTGATCACACAGCTTCTCCTGGACGGTGCCTGGATGAGAATTCCAGCTGTAGACCTTAAATCCAGCTCCTTCCAGGAATCCGGCTTTGGAAACCTGAGCCTGGTGCAGTTACTGCCCTGGCTCCTTTCAGCAGCATTTGAGGACTGGGGTATAAGGAGAGGGGGTCTCTGGCAGGGTATATCCAGATACTATGGATGCCAGAGAAGAAGATCTGAAATCTGGACTCCAGAGACTCAGTTTTGCAGAGGCAGTGGGTATCAGGGAAACTCACAACCAAGCATCCATTTCTTCTTATCTAAAGGGGACCCTTAGCTAACTTTGATAACTTGGATTATTTGCTCCTGCTAACAGAATTTCCCCAAATTATCTAGTTTTAACAAAGCTCTCTTCCCTCAGTTCATTGTCAGTGCTACATGCCCATTTTAGGGCTTAGTAAACTGAGTCCGTCTGATATTGTAGCTTTGAAGCACAAGCTGAAATATTAGGATTTAAGGGGTTCTCCCTGCACACCTGACTCCCTTTTGCCTTCTTACTTCTCTTTTCTACTGTGATTGAGATTGGAAAGAAACTAGTCCACTCTAAAATGCTTTTTCTTTGTGGTTCTCTTTCCAGATGCAATTAACTCCCAAATCGCCTGCTGCTATAAATTCAATAAGAAGATCTCCAGGCAGAGGCTGACAAACTACAGAAGAGTCACCACCAGCAAGTGTCCAAAGAAGCTGTGATGTAAGTTGAGCACACCAGCCCTCCATGGTCCAGTTCTTCCTTAGGGTGCAAGGGGCAAGGCTCACACAAATGTAATGTCAGAGAGTTACATGATCTAACCCAGTATCTGAAAGTGCCCCACAACGTCACACTCCCTCTGTGTTCTCATTCAGACCATCCTAGTTTCTTTAGCCTGAAGTCAGGATGGTTTCAACTGGGACATCTATATGATCAGCTTGCCATGGGCTCCCTCCTTCCACCTGCTTTCCTCCTTGAGTTCCCATAGCAGGTTCAGGGCAAATGGGCTACATTTGTAGGCTGAGATTTCAATGGAACTCCATCTAACCTTATCCCCTCTTTCTCCTCCGCAGTTTCAAGACCATCCTGGGCAAGGAGTTTTGTGCAGACCCCAACCTGAAATGGGTCCAGGACTCCATAGACTATCTCAACAAGAAAAACCAAACTCCAAAGCCTTGAGCACTCACTCCACAACCCAAGAATCTAAAGACAATTTGTGTTCTTCTGGCTTTCCCTAACTGCCCTCTGATATTACCTTATTATAATTTTAAAGAGTATGAACTTTATTGATGTGACACATGATGCCTTAAATAATGTTAATTTTATTTAAGTTATTGATGCTTTAAGTTTATCTTCCATGACTACTAGTGTTTTTTGTTTTATTTTGTTTTGTTTTTTTGGTTGTTCGTTTGTTTTCATGGAGATTTGGGCAAATTGCTTTCCTCTGTGAATCTCAATGCTATTCCTGGGATGGTGGAAGTGTCCTCGCAAGAATGATTAATGCAAGAACTTTTGGTTACATTCTAAGTCATTGTTAAAACTGCTATTGTGGAAATATATATTGTGTAACTATTGAAAAAATACATATATATATATTTTTGTACAAAACCTGACTGTTAGCATTTTCTTGAAGGAAACTTTAAAAAACCAAGTATAATCTTGGTTGACAGGGGAGGAGCAGGGTTTCAAAGTGTGAGGCTCATGTTTGGGAAGAATACCAATGTGAACTGGCTGTGGTCTCTTTCACCAGGGGAGCTCATCTGAGTTCCTACATAAGAATTTTTAAGGCAGGACGCAGTCAGGCATCTCATCATTACCACGCCAGTTCCCAGCACCATTTGCCCAGATCCCAGGGACCCTGGCCATCTGTTTAGCAGCAGCCAGCTCACGCATTGTTGTGTTCACAACCCTTGACCCCTGCCCTCACTCTCTCTCACAATCTATTGCAACTTCCCCCTAACTTGGTTACTTTCCCTTAATGTCTCCCCCTCCAATTAATCCTCCAACCTGGAGTGATATAGACACTGTGCTGCTAAGTCGCTTCAGTCGTGTCCGACTCTGTGCGACCCCATAGACGGTAGCCCACCAGGCTCCCCCGTCCCTGGGATTCTCCAGGCAAGAACATTGGAGTGGGTTGCCATTTCCTTCTCCAATGCGTGAAAGTGAAGTCACTCAGTCACATCTGACTCTTTGTGACCCCATGGACTGTAGCCCACCAGGATCCTCTGTCCATGGGATTTTCCAGGCAAGAGGGCCATTGCTTTCTCCATAGACACTGTAGATATTGGGAAATGACCATTGATAAGATTAATTAAGAAGATATGACTCAAACTTTGCCTTCCAATCCAGGGGCTGCAAGTTCAGTCCTTAGGTGGGGAGCTAATAGCCCACACACCTCAAGGCCAAAAAAATAAAAAATAAAAAAACAGAAGCAATGTTGTAACAAATTCAATAAAAATTTCAAAAATGGTCCACATCAAAAAATCTTAAAAAAAGGAAGACATGACTTGAACTTATCTTCAATGATTGAATGAGACTTTTCTAGAGAAATTTCCAGATCATGAAGAAAACGAGAGGGAGCTCTCTAGTGGTTCAGTCGTTAGGAGCCCATGCTCTCACTGCTGAGGGCCTGGGTTCAATCACTGGTCGGGAAACTAAAATCCCACAAGCTATGTGGGGTGAAAAGAAATAGGAAAAGAGTGAGAGCAAATACCTAGAGGTAAAAGTGATGTTGACTCGTCCATCAAAGAGGGAGAAAAACAATTAGGTGGGAATTGACGTCCATGCCTTTCAGGTGATGGGGAACGTGACAAATAAAGCTCGAGAAAAGAGTTTTAAATATCAAGGTGGCAAGTTAATATCCAACTTTGTAGGTTAAAAGGAGATGTTGGGAATGATTGGTCCAGTAAGAAAGGATATGCCTGTGCTCAGAGGTTCAGAGATGAATTTCAGTAAATGTACATTATGAGCTTCACGCAGACCTGGACAAGTAGGGTCAAGAGAGAAGTTACTGCTGTGGTCCAGGCAAGAAATGGTGAAGGTCCGAATATGGAGTCCAAGAGGTAACACTGGAAGAATGAGCTGGACAGAGTGAAAGGCTAGGTATTTTAGATGGAGCAGAAGGACCGTGGCTTAAGAGGAAGTCCCTTCTACAATCCACATTTTAAGGGGACAGCTTGTCTGAAACCAGAAAGCATTGCTGTCTACCACTATCTCACAGTCCCAACTCCAGGAGCCTGCAATCATCCATTTAGATGGATGAGCCTCTTCCTCGCAAGTGTCCACCTAAGATGTCTATTCTCTTGCATGGCATTTGATCTCCTTGTGAGGCATTTGACCCACATAGACACAGACAGCTCCTCCACTAAAGAAAGTGGATATCTTGCCCTATTGAATAAACTCTGCATGGTGAAATTGCAGATTCCCAGACCACTCTGGTGAGGAGATGGGTGGTGTATCAAGTTAGATCAGGCAGTGCCTTTGGCAGCAGGGACAACAGAAGGACACTGGGGTCCTAATCCCAGAACTGGCACTGGCTTCCTCACTTAGGGCAGGTGGAATATTCTGAGTCTCCATCAGTAAAATGGGGATAACAATGTACTGCTTCCCCAGCGGCTCAGCAGTAAAGAATCTGCCTGCCAATGCAGGAGATGCTGGTTCAATCCCGGGTCAGGAAGATCGCTTGGAGAAGGAAATGGCAACCCACTCCAGTACTCTTGCTTGGACAATGCCCTGAACAGAGGAGCCTGGTGGGCTACAGTCCATGGGGTTGCAAGAGTCAGACATGACTTGGTGACTAAACAACAAAACAACAATGATGTGTTACGAGTAGGAACTCAGCAGAACCTCAGTTTTGAGATCTAGGAGTGTGTCTTTTGGAAAGCTTTCATTTCTACCACCTAGAGCAGAATAGGAGGAGGGGATTCTGCTTTCAGACTCCTGAGCCTTGTCCCGGAGACCCTGATTCTGGCTGAGGGATTCCATCAAAGCTCTAAGGAACGCTCCCCAAGCACCCTGGGAGTACATCAGTCAACAGACAATTCATTGGCAGCTATTAAGGCACTCATTGACCCTTGTGCCAGGTCCAACAGTCTCCCTTGCCCCTCCTTCCCTCCCCCAATCCTCAGCCTTGATCACTCAACTTCCAGTGGATGCCAGGAGGCAAAAACAGAGTAAGTGCAAACAAAAGGGGCATCAGCATCTAGCTTACTGAGCATCAGATCTTCTAATGTCAGGCAGATTTGAAGCGAAGGGTCTAAAACAACAGGAGGCTAAGGGGAGGGGCCATGCGTGTGCTCAAGTCCCCAAAATAATCTGTTCACGTTTCCTCTTCAAGACATATCTGTTCACTTTCAGAAAACCTGGGTCCATTTGTTTCAGTGCGAGCTAAGCATGGGATTCCTTGCTCCTTGCATGATGAATCGCTGAGCACAAAGCTCTGGCAAGAGGCCTTGTTTTAGGAGGGGATGCCAAGAGTAGTGAGTTCATATCCTGTAGCAGCCACGGGGTCTGTTCCAGGAAACCTAGGCTTTTTCTTATCATTCTCAAATTTTTTCCAACCTCCTCTCATTGCCCCATTCTAAGCCATTGCTACATTTTTCAGTGTTTGCTCTGGCAGCACCCCTGGCTACCCAGGTGGTGTAGTGGGAAAGAACCTGCCTGCAAGTGCAGGCACTTGGGTAAGACACTTGGGTTTGATCCCTGAGTCAGGAAGATCCCCTGGAGGACATATCAACCCACTCCAGTATTCTTGCCTGGACAGACGAGCCTGGTGGGCTATAGTCCATAGGGTTGCAAAAAACTGGACAGGACCGAAGCAACTTAGCACACATGATTGCATAGCAGCACCCCGCTTCCAGGCACCAAAATCTGTATTTATTTCTTGTTGCCACTGTAACAGAGTAACATAACATTAATGCCTTAAAACAACACAAATGCATTATCTTACAGTGCTGGAGATCGGACATTTAAAGTGGGTCTGGAGGGCTTCTAGAGGGCTTCCTTCTAGAGGCTCTAGGGGACAATCAGCTATCATACCTGTTCCAACTTCTAATATTTATTTATTTTTATTTATATATTAGGCAGCTCTGTCTTGGTTGTCGCAGGTGGGGTCTTCAGTTGCAGCACCTTTTCTAACTTCTAGAGGTTTTCTGCATCCCTTAGCTTCCAATCCCCCTTTCTCCATTCATAGCAACTTTAAGCAGGGGAAACAGATGGGGAAACAGTATCAGACTTTATTTTGGGGGGTTCCGAAATCACCGCAGATGGTGACTGCAGCCATGAAATTAGAAGACGCTTACTCTTTAGAAAAAAAGTTATGACCAACCTAGATAGTATATTCAAAAGCAGAGACATTACTTTGCCAACTAAGGTCCGTCTAGTCAAGGCTATGGTTTTTCCTGTGGTCATGTATGGATGTGAGAGTTGGACTGTGAAGAAGGCTGAGCGCCGAAGAATTGATGCTTTTGAACTGTGGTGTTGGAGAAGACTCTTGAGAGTCCCTTGGACTGCAAGAAGATCCAACCAATCCATTCTGAAGGAGATCAGCCCTGGGATTTCTTTGGAAGGAATAATGCTCAAGCTGAAACTCCAGTATTTTGGCCACCTCATGCGAAGAGTTGACTCATTGGAAAACTCTGATGCTAGGAGGGATTGGGGGCAGGAGGAGAAGGGGACGACAGAGGATGAGATGGCTGGATGGCATCACAGACTCGATGGATGTGAGTCTGAGTGAACTCTGGGAGATGGTGATGGACAGGGAGGCCTGGAGTGCTGCGATTCATGGGGTCAAAAGGGATTGGGGGCAGGAGGAGAAGGGGACGACAGAGGATGAGATGGCTGGATGGCATCACAGACTCGATGGATGTGAGTCTGAGTGAACTCTGGGAGATGGTGATGGACAGGGAGGCCTGGAGTGCTGCGATTCATGGGGTCAAAAAGAGTCGGACACGACTGAGCAACTGAACTGAACTGAACTGAAGGATGGAGCTTTATAGGTCAAAGTTCACATATACTGTTGAAATTGTTATTTAGTTGCTAAGTCACATTCAACTGTTTAGTTGCTAAGTCACAGGAACTGCAGCCTGCCAGGCTCCTCTGTCCGTGGAATTTCCCAGGCAAGAATACTGGAGCAGGTTGTTATTTCCTTCCCCAGGGAATCTTCCTGACCCAGGGATGAAACCTGTGTCTACTGCCTTGGCAGGTGGGTTCTTTACCACTGAGCCACCAGGGAAGCAGCAAAGGCTATGGCATCCCACTCCGGTATTCTCGCTTGGAAAATCCCACAGATGGAGGAGCCTTATAGACTTCAGTCCATGGGGTCATGAAGGGTCGAACACAACTGAGCGACTTCACTTTTACTTTTCACTTTCATGTATTGGAGAAGGAAATGGCAACCCACTCCAGTGTTCCTCCCTAGAGAACCCCAGGGACGGCGGAGCCTGGTGGGCTGCCATCTGTGGGGTCGCACAGAGTTGGACACGACTGAAGCGACTTAGCAGCACCAGCAGCAGCACCAGGGAAGACCAGTATTGAAATTAAGATGGTGTTAACCTGAGCTAGGGTCTTAGAGATGACAGTAACAACAGTAATCTTCGTTGTGCCCACTAAGACAATAACTCAAAAATATATAATAAAAGAAAAAAGGAAATTAAATAATCCATGAGCAACTATGTAACACACACACAAAAATTTTAAAGTAATGGAAAGAAGACTGAAGTCTGGAAGGTGGCCAAATAAGATGTCCCTTGCTCATATATCCCCATCAATGAGTTTTGTACCCAGCCATGGACAGAAGTGCCTTTTTGGAGCTGTGAGATCCAGCACCGTATGCCAAGCAACCTGGGGCGAGTCCTGCCCACCCATTCACCCACGCTAAGTCAAAAGCATACAGATCATGGTCCTGACTGTGAGATCTGCAGTAGCCTGTGAATCGGCACCTCATTTGTGGTTTGGAGCCCTTGGAGAACAGAGACTTAGACAACTATCCACAGATGACAGAGCCTTTGTGGAAGCCAAGTTTGTAGTGGAGAAGTCCAGGTTTGCACATCACACAGTTGGAACAAAAAATTCAAATTTGGATGTATTGGAGACAGTAAGAGGACCAGTTTCACATTACGTGCATCAGCCTTCCCCCAAAGTGGCACAACTCAGTGCCAAGAGAAACCTTCTTGGCTGGTGTGATTACTTATCCTGGGAGGTTGGTGACTGGCGGGGTGGGAGGGAGGAAGTGAGAACGAGAACTCCAGTTTCCCAGCTATGTGGACACTGCTATGGAGACCTACTTCTTTCTTGCTCCACACAGAGTACTGAGTCCTGAACTACATGACCAGGGGTTAAGAAGAGGCTGGGAAAGCAGCAGGTAGAACTTTGGGGGAGGGACTTCCCTAGTGGTTCAGTGGTTACGACTTCGCCCTTGCAATGCAAGGGATGCAAGTTCGATCCCTGGTCAGGGAGCTAAGAGCTCAGATGCCTCAGCCAGAAAAAAGCAAAAGGTAAAGCAGAAGCAACATTGTAACAAAAATTCAATAAAGACTAAAAAAATGGTCCACATCAAAAAATATTTAAAAAAAAAAAAAGAATTTAAAGGAGGCATCAGAGGAAGGCAGATTCTAGTAATTGCATTGCAGACCCCAAAGATCTCAGCTGCAAATCCTTCTAAAGGCTCACATCACCACATGAGCCTCACCCACATCCATACCCAACCTGTGGCTGGTTCCCAATGACGGTCCCTGAAAATGACTAGAGTGAGCTTCAGCAGAAACCTAGTGAGCACACGCAATAAAAAACCGGCCTGAGCCTGGCGCCACCTAGTGAGCACACGCCAAAAACGCGCCTGAACCTGGGCGCCAGGCAGAGACCTACCTTGGCATTAGTTCTGCCCTTGAGAAAGCAAGCCAGGCTAATTCAGACTCAAATGGAAGAAAGTAGGGAAAATCGCTAGACCATTCAGGTATGACCTAAATCAGATCCCTTATGATTACACAGTGGAAGTGAGAAACAGATTTAAGGGCCTAGATCTAATA
>SJYC01039789.1:0-13388 GCA_006408675.1 Madoqua kirkii | reverse complement strand
AAAAATCTCAAATAAACAATCTAACTATACACTTTAAGAAACTAGAAAAAAGAGGAACAAACTCAGCCCAAAACTAGCAGAAGGAAGGAAATACCAAAGATCAGAACAGAAATAAATTAAATTGAGTCCAGAAAAACAACAGAAAAGATCAACAAAACTAAGAGCTGTTTTTTTTAAGATAATAAAAACTTGACAGTTTGCTATACTAACTAAGATAGAGAGGGGGAAAAGGCTCAAATAAATAAAATCAGAAATTAAAAAGAAAACATTACAACAATACCACAGAAATGAGGATTATATGGGACTACATGAACAATTTACACCAACAGATTAGACGACATAACGCAATGGGTAAATTCCTAGAAACATGCAACCTACAAAAAAATTATGCAGAAACAGAAAATCTGAACAGACCAATAATAAGTAAGGAGATTGAATCAGCAATCAAAAATCTTCTAACAAAGAAAGATACAGGACTAGAAGTTTTCCCTGATGATTTTTATCAAACATTGAAGGAAAAATGTTTTATCAAACATTTAAGGAAAAAATGTTTTGTAAACTCTTCCAAAAAACCAAAAAGGAGGAAACATGCTAAAACTGATTTTATGAGGCCAGCATTACTTTGATATCAAAGCTGGATAAAAATATTACAAGAAAAAAGACTACAAACCCATGCTCCTGATAAATATAGATGCAAAAATTCTCAATAAAATATCCCAAGCTGAATTCAAGAGCACATTAAAAGGATTTTATGTAAGGGTGATTCAACATACACAAATCAATAAATATGATGTACCACATTAATAGAATGAAAGCTAAAAATCATACAATTCTCTCAATAGATGTAGAAAAAGCATTTGATGAAATACAAAATCCTTTCATGATAAAAACTCTCAACAAAGGGGATATTAAAGGAATATACTTCAACGTCCAGAGCGAACATCACACTCAGCAGTATAAGGTTGACAGCTGAAACAGTGGTCTTAAGACATGCTTGCAAATTATTTAACATGCTTACGTTTAGATATGTGGCCTGTGTTCTCTTCCCTTGCACCTGAGAGCCTAGAAGGAAAATGGGGAAGTTCCTTGCATCTCCTTGATCTTGGTACCCCTATTTCCTTCCTTTTTCTACAGAAAGTGTTTTATTTCCCAAAAGCAGAAGCTTTAATATCAGCCAGAGGTCACATCGTGTGGTGTGGCTGGGCGTAGCTCGCACCTTCCCTAGCACCCCTGACCTAAGAATAAAAACAGGCAGCATCAAGTCACACTTTTCTCCTTAATTTCTTAACATCCTCCTCAGGACAGGCTGATGGCTCAGCAGATTTATTACTCCATCTTGTGATTCATTCACAAAGATAGGGGCCTCTCAACCACTAACTGATTCCTTATTCTTATCTGTTCTCTATAAAAGACATGCAGAGACATTAGAGGAACAGAGAGGCTGAGACCAACTCAGAAACCAGCAGCTGCCATGGTGAAGCTCAAGCTTCACCCTCCAACAGAGCCCTTCTGGGTCAGCTGCCTTCAGCACCCAGGTGCTTGCTCAGCCATGCAAACACCCCTCTTCTTCCTTCTGAAGCACATCACCCCCTCTCTGGGGCACGATGAGCCATCAGAGCAGAAGGGTACTCACACTGTCACTTTAACAACTGCTTTTGCAAGATCAGGAAAAGTCTGAGATGGGAAAGGAGTGCACCTGATTGCACAGCTGCTCCTATGCAGAGTCTGCATGAGAATTCCAGCTGTGAACACAAAATTCAGCTCCTCCCAGTACAGCTCAGTTCAGTCACTGTCATGTCCGACTCTGCAACCCCTTGGACCGCAGCACACCAGGCTTCCTTGTCCATCATCAACTCCCGGAGTTTACTCAATTTCATATCCACTCAGTGATGCCATCCAACCATCTCATCCTCTGTCATCCCCTTCCCCTCCTGCCTTCAATCTTTCCCAACATCAGAGTCTATTCAAATGAGTCAGCTCTTCGCATCAGGTGGCCAAAGTATTGGAGTTTCACCTTCAGCATCAGTCCTTCCAATGGATATTCAGGACTGAGTTTCTTTAGGGTGGACTGGTTGGATCTCCTTGCAGTCCAAGGGACTCTCAAGAGTCTTCTCCAACACCACAGTTCAAAAGCATCAATTCTTCAGCACTCAGCTTTCTGTATAGTCCAATTCTCACATCCATATATGACTACTGGAAAAACCATAGCTTGCACTAGAAGGACCTTTGTTGGCAAAGCAATGTCTCTGCTTTTTAATATGCTGTCTAGGTTGGTCATATCTTTTCTCCAAGGAGTAAGCATCTTTTAATTTCATGGCTTCAGTCACCATCTGCAGTGATTTTTGAAGCCCTCAAAACTGAAGCCTCTCACTGTTTCCATCATTTCCCCATCTATTTGCCATGAAGTGATGGGACTAGAAGCCATGATGTTAGTTTTCTGGATGTTGAGTTTTAAGCCAGCTTTTTCACTCTCCTCTTTCACTTTCATCAAGAAGCTTTTTAGTTCTTCTTCGCTTTCTGCTAGTAGGGTGGTGTCATCTGCATATCTGAGGTTATTGATATTTCTCCCAGAAATCTTGATTCTGGCTTGTGCTTCATCCAGCCTGGCATTTCACATGATGTACTCTGCATATAAATTAAATAAGCAGGGTGATAATATGCAGCCTTTTTTTACTCTTTTCCAAATTTGGAACCAGTCTGTTGTTCCAAGTCCGGTTCTGTCACTTCTTGACTTGCATACAGATTTCCCAGGAGGCAGGGCAGGTGGTCTGGTATTCCTATCTCTTTCAGAATTTTCCACAGTTTCTTGTGATCCACACAGTCAAAGGCTTTGGTATAGTCAATAAAGCAGAAATAGATGTTTTTTTCTGGAATTCTTTGGCTTTTTCTATAATCCAACGGATGTTGGCAATTTGATCTCTGGTTCATCTGCCTTTTCTAAATCCAGTTTGAACATTGGAAGTTCACGGTTCACGTACTGTTGAAGCCTGGCTTGGAGAATTTTGAGCATTACTTTGCTAGCATGTGAGATGACTGCAATTGTGCGGTAGTCTGAGCATTCTTTGGCATTGACTTTCTTTGGGATAAAAATGAAAAGTGACCTTTTCCAGTCCTGTGACCACTGCTGAGTTTTCCAATTTTGCTGGCATCTTGAGTGCAGCACTTTCACAGCATCATCTCTTAGGATTTGAAAGAGCTCAACTGGAATTTCATCACCTCCACTAGCTTTGTTCATAGTGGTGTTTCTTAAGACCCACTTGACTGCATTCCAGGATGTCTGGCTCTAGGCGAGTGATCACACCATTGTGATTATCTGGGTCATGAACATCTTTTTTGTATAATTATTCTGTGTATTCTGGCCACCTCTTCTTAATATCTTCTTATTGTTAGGTTCATACCATTTCTGTCCTTTATTGTGCTCACGAATATTTGCATGAAATGTCCCCTTGGTATCTCTAATTTTCTTGAAGAGATCTGTAGTCTTTCCCATTCTATTGTTTCCCTCTATTTCTTTGCATTGATCACTGAGGAAGGCTTTCTTATCTCTTCTTGCTATTCTTTGTAATTCTGCATTCGTACACCAGCTTGGGAAACATGATCTCAGTGCAGTCACTACTGTGGCTCCTTTCAGCAGTATTTGGGGACCAAAATATCAAAGAGGGGGCCTCTAACAGTCAATGTGCAGAATATTTCCAGATATGTTGGAGGGCAGTGGAGGAGAGCAGAATCTGAACTTAAGAGAAACAGCTTCTGCAGAGGCAGTGGGTATCGAGAAAACTCATGATGGAGCAGAGATTGGCTGGAGTCTAATAGGCGACCCAAAGCTGAGAGCCCCTGGCCCTGAAGAATTGTAATGCTCTATTTGTTCCTCCAAGCATGTCAGCCCAGAGTTGTCATCAGTTTTTCTCGCCCTTTATAGTCCATACAAGTGAGACCAAAAGTTTAGGAACATCTGAAAGAGCAGAGTCACTCGATTTAGGATGAGCAATTTCTCTTTTCTTTGACTCCTCCTTCTATGACTTTCTATACTTTTTAAGCAGAAAGATCACACCCTAAATCACCTTTCTTTTGTTGTTTTACTGCAGAAGGAATTAATTGCTCAACCGCCTGCTGCTCTACACTCACCAATAAGAAGATCCCTATCCAGAAGCTGGAGACCTACCAAAGAATTACCAGCAGCCAGTGTCCCTGAGAAGCTGTGATGTGAGTGGACCGTGACCCCTCACACTCAGACCTTGGTCCTGAGTTCTTCTCCTGTGCAGTGAACAGGGTTCTTACCAGACTGAGTTGGAGATGCTTCAAACCATCTCTAACCCAATCCTTCCTTAGTGGCTTAGACAGTAAAAAATCTGCCTGCAATGCAGGAGACCCAGGTTTGATCCAGGGTCAAGAAGATCCCCTGGAGAAGGGCATGGCTACCCACTCCAGTATTCTTGCCCTGGAGAATTCCATGGACAGAGGAGGCTGGCAGGCTACCGTTCATGGGGTATCAAAGAGTTGGACACGACTGAGTTTCTGATCTGATCTGAACCCAACCTAGAAATTTTCCCATGGGAAAACAGAATTCAAGAAAATAAAGGGACTTCCTCCTCCCAGATCCTGTCCAGCCATCGGTTCAGCTCTCGGTTCCTTCATGCAGAGACATGGTGGCTTCCCCTGGGCCGGCAAAAGCAGCTGCTTCTCCTGAGGCCCCTTCTTCTTCTTCCACCACTGGGGCAGCCCCAGAACCCTGACTATCAGACCAGGCATGTTTCCTATATGGTAGCGATACTTCTAGGCTGAACACGTAAGGTTCTCCATCTAACTGTGCCCTCCTATCCCCCACAGCTTCAAGGCCAAACTGGTCAAGGAGGCCTGTGCTGACCTCGAGCAAAAGTGTGTCCAGGATGCCAGGACAAGAAAATGCAAACTCTAAAGCTTTGATACTCATGCCTGCACTGAAGCAAAGCTGGCATCTGAGAAACAATGAATAGTTCCTATTCTTCCCCAAAGAATAGTCTAATCTAGTCAAAGTTATGGTTTTTCCAGTAGTCATGAATGGATATGAGAGTTGGACTATAAAGAAAAGTGAACACCAAAGAATTCATGCTCTTGTACTGCTGTGTTGGAGAAGACTCCTGAGAGTCCCTTGGACTGCAAGGAAATCAAACCAGTCAATCCTAAAGGAAATCAGTCCTGAATATTCATTGGAAGGATTGATGCTAAAGCTGAAGCTCCGGTACTTTGGCCACCTGATGCAAAAAGCTTACTCATTAGAAAAACACTGATATGGGAAAAGATTGAAGGCAGGAGGAGAAGGGGATGACAAAGGATGAGATGGTTTGATGGTATCACCAACTTGATGGACATGAGTTTATACAAGCTCTGAGAGGTGATGATGGACAGGAAAGCCTGGCATGTGGCAGTTCATGGGTTTGCAAAGAGTCAGACACAACTAAGAGACTGAACTGAACTGACTCTTCCCAAGATGTGTTCTGAGATAACTTTATTATAATGCTAAGGAATGTGAGCTTTGTATAATTATTTGAATCATATTTTTTTCTTTTTTCAGATTTTATCTTTTTACTTTACAATATTGTATTGGTTTTGCCATACATCAACATGAATCCACCACAGGTGTACATGTGTTCCCAATCCTGAACCCCCCTCCCACCTCCCTCCCCATACCATCTTTCTGAGTCATCCCAGTGCACCAGCCCCAAGCATCCTATATCCTGCATCGAACCTAAACTGGCAATTCATTTCTTATATGATATTATAAATGTTTCAATGCCATTCTCCCAAATTATCCCACCTCTCCCTCTCCCACAGAGTCCAAAAGACTGTTCTAAACATCTGTGTCTCTTTTGCTGTCTCACATACAGGATTATCGTTAAGAGTTGGTATTGTAGTTTAATGTAACATGACATTAACTCCATTAATTACTTCAATAAAATGGGTTTTAAATGTAAACCCTTGGAAACATCCATCAGTATCCGGAAAATTGCAGGACGCTCCTCTCCACCTGACCTCACTGATTTGCAATTAGAAACCTAAAGTGTGTGGTACTGATTAGATATTAAACAACGAAGAAGTTAATATCTTGTGTTGAAAAGATGGAGGTTCATGTTACAAAGAGTCAAAACTGTGAGGTCCTGTCTGTTGAAGTTGTAGCTTTAAGAACAGGTATGAAAAATATACATTAGTCATGTACTTGTTGCTTTTGTCTGCACCTGTTAAAATATTGCAAGAAAGGGATGAGCTCAGGAAAGAATGGACTGATTTAAAATGCAATATAATTAAGTACCCAAATCTTAGATCTGAGATTATTTGGAAAGCCATCTGTTCTGAGTTCCAAAAATTAAAAGAAGGAATTTAGGGGAGGAAAGCAAAAGGATTTCAGTAATAACAATCAGGAAAAAAAAAAATTTCTTATTTGGATGAAGTGACTTAGGGCAAAAATCAGATTGAAGCTGGAGCCTTGTCATTTCAAGCCCCATTAAGATCAAGGAGAGAGGGAGGAAGAGAGAAACAGAGAGGGGCAGAGAGGAAAGCAGAAAACCATTTAATAAGTTTATCTAGAAAGAAACATGGGCTGTGATTACTGGCATATGAAATTGACTGAGTGGGAAGGTATCAGCCTACTAAGTTATCAAGAGAATTATACTGTATCACCATAAAAACCATGACTGAACGACTGTGGACTGGAAAAACAAAAAGAGAAGCCACTGACAGATCAAAAATGAAAACAAACTCCAAACCCTACAGTGCAGCAAGCAGTCATCAAAGGCTGCAGAGCCGCCTAGAAGATCATGGCTCTCTGTAACACCCACTTCAAAGGTGGCCAAGGGGAGTCCTTACAGTGCAACCACGAGTCAGGATGAAAAAGACAAAGGAGACTCCTCAGATTGCAGAATCGAGCCTCAGCAAGGTGAGGGATTTGATGAGTCCCTCTAACCTCTGCCTGAAGGACTGCAGAATTGCTACAGAACAATATCCACGGGGGTCCACCATCTTCCTTCCATGAAAGAGGGTGTGGATGGCAAGCAGCCTGTCTCCTGCAAACACAATACATTGCATCAGGGGCAAAGAGCTTGTCTTTTTAGTTCACAGGTCACTGGATAAAGTATTGTTGCTGTTCACTTGCTCATTCATGTCCAACTCTTTGAGACCCCCACGAACAAAAAAGTACTGGGTTGGCTGAAACATTCCTCCAGTTTGTAAGTAAAAATAAAAGACACACTTTTCATTTTCACCAAGAATTTTATTGAACAACATATTCACCATTTTGTTCCACTATTTTGTGCCATTTTTCCCAAAGCTATTTATTTCTTTTGAACAAAGAACTGTCCCAGGTGCCTTTTATAGTCTTCCAGGGAACTGAAAGTTTTTCCATTAAGAGAATTTTGTAAAGATCAAGATAATGAAAACCTGAAATTGCAACATCTGAACTTTCCAGCCAAGCTGGAACAGTTTTTGCTTGATCATCAAAGAAACATGAGGTCTTATGTCATCCCGATGGAAAATTATGCTTTTTGTGTTGACGAATTCCAAATGCTTTTCATCTAATTCTGCTTTCCATTGGTCTAATTGGAATTTGTTGTAATTAATTGTTTGGTTTTCCAGAAGGAGCTCTTAACAGAGGACTCCCTTCCAATTCCACCACAGGAACATCACCTTCTTTGGATGAAGTCAGGCTTTTGGTGTGATTATTGGTGGTTCATTTTAGTTGCCCCATGATCTCTTCCATTCCACACTATTTTACAGTATTCACTTTTCATTGCCTATGACAATTTGCTTTAAAAACAGAAATTTTTTTTAATATTTAAGTAGAAAATTGCACTTGGAAATACAGTCAAGAAGTTTTTTTGTTTTTTTTTTTTGCTGAACTTATGTGAAACCCAAACATCAAAGCAATGAACATAGCTAAGCTAGTGCAGATGATTTTCAGTGCTTGATTTGGATATTTGGAGTATGTCAGCTATCTTCCACATGGTATAACATTTGTTTTCGATTAATGTCTTGATTTGAACACTATCAACTTCAACTGTTATACCCAACCATGGAGCATAGTTCAGCAAGAAATCTCCAGCATGAAACTCCAAAACCAACTTTTGACATGTTCAATCAATCAGTCACAGCTGGGAATACCAGACCACCTTATCTGTCTCCTGAAAAACCTGTTGTGGGTCAACAAGCAACAGTTAGAACTGGACATGGAACAACAGACTGGTTCAAAATTGGGAAAGGAGTGCATCAAGGCTGTATACTGTCACCCTATTTGTTTAACTTCTATTCAGAGTACAACATGCTAAATGTCAGACTGGGTGAATCATAAACTGGAATCAAGATTGCCAGGAGAAATAGTAACAATCTCAGATATACAGATGATACTACTCTAAAGGCAAAAAGTGAAGAGGAACTAAAGAGCCCCTTGAACAGGGTGAAAGAGGAAAGTGAAAAAGCTGCCTTAAAATTCAACATTCAAAAGCTTAAGATCATAGCAACCGGTCCCATCACTTCATGACAAATAGATGGGGGGAAAGTGGAAACAGAGACAGATTTTATTTTCTTGGGCTCCAAAATCACTGCAGATGGTGACTGCAGCCATGAAATTAAAAGATGCTTGCTCCTTGGAAGGAAAGCTATGATAAACCTAGACAGTGTATTAAAAAGTTGAGACATCACTTTGCCAACAAGGGTCCCTATAGTCAAAGCTATGGTTTTTCCAGTAGTCATGTATGGATGTGAGAGGTGGACATAAAGAAGGTTAAGCACTGAAGAACTGATGATTTTGAATTGTGGTATTGGAGAAGACTCTTGAGAGTCCCTTGGACAGCAAGGAAATCAAACCAGTCAATCCTAGAGAAAATCAGCTCTGAATATTCACTGGAAAGACTGATGCTGAAGCTGAAGTTCCAATATTTTGGCCGCCTGAAATGAAGAGCTGACTCATTGGAAAAGACTCTGTTTCTGGGCAAGATTGAGGCCAGGAGGAAAAGGGGGCAACAGAGGATGAGATGGCTAGATGATATCACTGACTCAGTGGACATGAATTTAAGCAAATCACAGGAGATGGTGAAGGGCAGCGTAGTCTGGCATGCCGCAGTCCATGGGGTAAAAAAGAGTCAGACATGATTTAGCGACTAAAAAGTAGCCTTCTCCATACATTGAACTAATCTTTATGTGCATTTTAGTTGTGCTTTCCTTTCTTGAAATAATAAAGCATAATATGCTGAAAATGTTTTTTTCCTTCCATCTTCAATATTAAAATGGCTACACAAAAATTCACCAATATTGATAAATATTTTTTAGTGCACACCGATAAGACAGCTGTCACAGTATAATCTAGCAAGATTGTTTCAAATGAAGTTAAAGACAAGCAAACACTACTAGAGCCATCTGGTGGAAAAATCCAAATGAACTATCTGGTCAACCCAAGAGCTTCATATCTTTACCTGGCAGAGAGGACCACCTGAAATCCAGAGGTCCTGAACATTTCGGTGGATGCAGTGACTACATAGGACTTTGGGTTGTCTGTCTCAAGGGTAGATTAATTGTGTTAACTGATGTTTAGAAAAAGTGAGCAAAGGACAAACTATGATGGAAACTATTAGCCCTCACCAAAATTCATATGCTCCTCTTCATTTCTCCGCCTCCTTTGCACTTAGACTAGAGCCATATAATAAGTGAAAGTCAACATGATGTAGACAGATGTGATACAAGCTGTGTCCATGCCTGGTTCTTTAAAACATCCCACACAATCTATCTGCTCTCTCTCCCCTTGCTTCAGAGAACTTGGAGGCTCCAGTTCCAGATGGTGGCTGTATTTACAAACCAGTTGTATCTCAGAGTCACTCCTCAGAAAAGAGCATTCTTGGCAAGGCGACCCAAAGCAATATTGCTGTGACACAAACAGAAAATAAATATCTGTCACGATAAGCTACTGAGATTGTCATGGTTGTTATCACTGAAGCATAGGCTAGCTTTACTGTGACTAATGGCTCAAGGAAATACTTTCAGCATTCTATTGCTTCAGATTTATCCTT
Source organism: Madoqua kirkii (assembly GCA_006408675.1). Classification (NCBI taxonomy): domain Eukaryota; kingdom Metazoa; phylum Chordata; class Mammalia; order Artiodactyla; family Bovidae; genus Madoqua; species Madoqua kirkii. Next base: position 3,360 of record SJYC01039789.1, on the reverse strand, counting down.
TGCACAAAAGATTAAAGTTGATTGCTCCAAAAAAGGTTATATGGGATAAATTAGCAAATGAATCTTTTAGATACAAAATTTTTAAATATAAGGTCTTTACTTATTTTTATTTATTTATTATAATTTTAACTGTGATACTGAATGGTTTGCCTTGGAAACGAACAGAGATCATTCTGTCGTTTTTGAGATTGCATGCAAGTACTGCATTTCGGACTCTTTTGTTGACCATGATGGCTACTCCATTTCTTCTGAGGGATTCCTGCCCACAGTAGTAGATATAATGGTCATCTGAGTTAAGTTCACCCATTCCAGTCCATTTTAGTTCGCTGATTCCTAGAATGTCGACGTTCACCCTTGTCATCTTTTGTTTGACCACTTTCAATTTGCCTTGATTCATGAACCTGACATTCCAGGTTCCTATGCAATATTGCTCTTTACAGCATCGGATCTTGTTTCTATCACCAGTCACATGCACAACTGGGTAATGTTTTTGCTTTGGCTCCATCCCTTCATTCTTTCTGGAATTATTTCCCCACTGATCTCCAGTAGCATATTGGACACCTAATGACCTGGGGAGTTCCTCTTTTGGTATCCTATCATTTTGCCTTTTCATACTGCTCATGGGGTTCTCAAGGCAAGAATACTGAAGTGGCTTGCCATTCCCTTCTCCAGTGGACCACATTCTGTTAGCCCTCTCCACCATGATCTGCCTGTCTTGGGTTGCCCCGCAGGCATGGGTTGGTTTCAATAAGTTAGACAAGGTCTTTTCCAATGAGTCAACTCTTCGCATGAGGTGGCCAAAGTACTGGAGTTTCAGCTTTAGCATCATTCCTTCCAAAGAAATCCCAGGGCTGATCTCCTTAACATTGATTCCTAGAATGTTGACGTTCACCCTTGCCATCTCTTGTTTGACCACTTCCAAATTTGCTTAGATTCATGGACCTGATATTCTAGGTTCCTAAATAAATAGGGTGATCTCTATGAAAAACAGTCTAGGAGTCCCTCAAAAAATTAAACACGATGGCACCCCACTCCAGTACTGTTGCCTGGAAAATCCCGTGGACAGAGAAGCCTGGTAGGCTGCAGTCCACTGGGTCACTAAGTTTCGGACACAACTGAGCGACTTCACTTTCACTTTTTACTTTCATGCATTGGAGAAGGAAATGGCAATCCACTACAGTACTTTTGGCTGGAAAATCCCATGGATGGAGGAGCCTGGCAGGCTGCAGTCCATGGCGTCGCTAAGAGTCGGACACGACTGAGTGACTTCACTTTCACTTTCCTGCATTAGAGATGGAAATGGCAACCCACTCCAGTGTTCTTGCCTGGAGAATCCCAGGGACAAGAGAGCCTGGTGGGCTGCCGTCTATGGGGTCGCATAGAGTTGGACATGACTGAAGCGACACAGCAGCAGCAGCAGCAGTTTTCTTAATTAACTGCCAAACCCACTTCTTGGTGTATACCCAAGAGAAATGAAATAATGTTCAAAGACTTGCCCATGAATATTGACAGCAATTTTACTCATAATAGCTAAAAGTGGAAGTAATCCAAATGTTAGCTCATAAATCAACTGATAACTAGATAAATACAATGTATATCTACATAATGTTACATTATTTAGCCATTAAAAGGAGCTATGTGCTGACACAAGCTACAGCAGAGATGAATTTGAAAGCATTATGGGAATTGAAAAGATTCAGTCACAAAAGAAGACTTATTATATGATTCTGTTTATAAGTAATGTCCATAATAGGAAATTATAGTGAGACAGCAGATCAGCGGAGCCTAGGGCTAGGAGTGTTGGGAGATGAGGAGTCACTGCTAATTGATATGGAGTTTCTTTTGTGGAATCATGAAAATGATCTAAATTTTATTATGATGATGTCTGTACAACTTTGTGAATACATAGAAACTACTGATTAGGCATTTTAAGTAAATGAACTGTATAGCACATGATTTATATCTCAATAAAGTTGTTAAAAATACAGTAGTTGAAATAAAGCACTCGATAAGTATGTTTAACATCAGGTTGGACACAGATGAAGAGAGTATTCTTAAATTAGAAGATAAATCAAGAGAAAATATATGCACTAAAACACAGGAAGATGCTTGGAAAATAATGTAAAAATAATAAAAATGTGTAGAATGTGGCTTAAAGGTTGGATGTATGAGTAATTGAAATCCCAAATGAGCCAGAAAAAATATTGGAAAAGATGATGGCTGAGCATCTTCTAAAACTGACATTAACTCGCAATTCAAAATGTACTAGAGACTCAAATATGATAAATAAAAAGAAAACTATAATCAGCCTATCACAGTATAAGTGCTGTGACAAATGAAAAACTATTAGAAATGTTCAAAGAGAAATGACACATTGCCTTCAAAGAACTGAGTGTATATAAACATATACCATGGAATAAAGGTAGCACATCAAATTAATGAACAAGTTTTTGAAGTAGGATTGGGATAACTAGACATCCATATGGAAAAAGCTAAATTGAACTTTTCTTTATACTACACAACAGAATAAGCCATATAAAATAAAGTAAATACTAGAGGAAAACTTGAGTGTGTACTTCTATAAACTAGAAATAAAGAAATCTCCATGGGTCAGAATCCAGAGCAATAAGGGTGATGCATGAGTGCTAAGTCACTTCAGTTGTGTCCAACTCTTTACCATCATGTGGACTGTAGCCCGCCAGGCTCCTGTATCCATGGGATTCTCCAGGCAAGAATACTGGAGTGGGTTGCCATGCCCTCCTCAAGAGGATCTTCCCAGCCCAGGGATCAAATTTGTATTGATTATGTCTCCTGCATTAGCAGGTGGGTTCTTTACCACTGGCACCACCTGGGAAGCTCATATATGGGTGATAAATTTGACTAAAAAACATTTTGCATTCATGCAAATTTGTAATTTTTCCAGGAGGATGGATTCTCTTGTCCCACGTTCTACATTGCATTAGGGGAGGAAGAAACATGTGATTGGTAAACAGTTGGTGGAAAAATGCCAATTCCTAAACTGAAAAGATGTCTTTCACCATAACACAACAAATTCGACGCTGTTTTTCACATTGTGTTCACTTATGAAACTAACTTATAAATATGTCTTATTGACTAAACCATAAATATACCAGCTTTAAGTGCTTTTTCAAAGAACAGAGTTTGCTCATATACTAAGCAGAAGATTAAAACCTTATAGTGTTAATAAGATCTCTATTTGGTCTTTAACTTGGATTTTAATTTTTCATTTTTAATTACTTTATTTCTTTTTCTGTTTTTTAACCCATCACTAATTTTTCTCTTCAGCTAATGTAATGGAATAATTTTCCTATTTTTAGAATATTTCCAGTGTTATGTGGT
>SJYC01039788.1:0-53844 GCA_006408675.1 Madoqua kirkii | reverse complement strand
TTCCTATATTAAATGCTAACTATTGAAAGAATGTGATTAATTTTATAAAATAGACAAATTGAAAATCATAACAATAAATGCCTTCAGATTATCAACTTATATTTCATATAAGAGAGAAATGTATTAATCTTTTTGAACTTAAGTAAACAATAGCTAAGTTGTTGTTTTTGTTTTTGTTTTTTTTGAGTATTCATTCTGTGCCAGATATGTGCTGAATGTTTTACGTATACTATGGTTTATTTAATCTTCAAAACAACCCTTTAGATGGTGGCTCAGACGGTAAAGTGTCTGTCTACAATGCGAGAGACCTGGGTTCAATCCCTGGGTCGGGAAGATCCTCTGGAGAAGGAAATGTCAAACCACTTCAGTACTATTTCTTAGAAAATCCCATGAACAGGGGAGCCTGGAAGGCTACAGTCCATGGGGTTGCAAAGAGTCGAACACGACTGAGCAACTTCACTTCACTTCACTTCACTTCACTTCATGATCCCTTTTAGCCAATAAGGAAACCATGGCAGAAAGAGCTAGTACTTGGCAGAACCTGGAGTCCAACTCAGTGGTGTTACTAGGAGCTCTTCTCTTAACTCCCTCCACCATATTGCCTCATACTGAAAATTCCTTAAGAATCTCTATTTTTGAAAAGATTGTAAACTACTATTGGCTCCATTTTAAAAATTATTTAAGATGTGAAGATCATGTTCAGCAAATGAGCCATATGCCAACTAGGCAAGTGGTTTATGTTGCGCTGGGTTTATAGTCACAGGAGACTGATAATTTAGGGATTCTACTTCAGGTGTAGCATAATTTTCTTGATTCTCACCTTTTCTTACACACAAAATTATTTTAAAAACAGAACTAATAATATTTTTCCCAAAATAGCTCTAAAAGTTTGCATATTACTTCAGTTTCCACTGCAAACAAGTAGTAAGACATAAAATGATTAAGCAAAAGTAAAAATGAGATAGGTTCTAAAACAAGACAATCATCTTCATGGCATTATTTAGCAAATTTTAACAGATGGCAAGAATACACAGAGAACTGTACAAAAAAGATCTTCACGACCAAGATAATCATAATGGTATGATCACTCACCTAGAGCCAGACATCCTGGAATGTGAAGTCAAGTGGGCCTTAGAAAGCATCACTACGAACAAAGCTAGTGGAGGTGATGGCATTCAAGTGGAGCTATTTCAAATCTTGAAAGATGATGCTGTGAAAGTGCTGCACTCAATATGCCAGCAAATTTGGAGAACTCAGCAGTGTCCACAAGACTGGAAAAGGTCAGTTTTCATTCCAATCCCAAAGAAAGGCAATGCCAAAGAATGCTCAAACTACTGCACAATTGCACTCATCTCACATGCTAGTAAAGTAATGTTCAAAATTCTCCAAGCCAGGTTTCAGCAATACGTGAACCATGAACTTCCTGATGTTCAAGGTGGTTTTAGAAAAGGCAGAGGAACCAGAGATCAAATTGCCAACATCCGCTGGATCATGGAAAAAGCAAGAGACTTCCAGAAAAACATCTATTTCTACTTTAGTGACTATACCAAAGCCTTTGACTGTGTGGATCACAATAAACTGGAAAATTCTGAAAGAGATGGGAATACCAGACCACCTGACCTGCCTCTTGAGAAATATGTATGCAGATCAGGAAGCAAGAGTTAGAACTGGACATGGAACAACAGACTGGTTCCAAATAGGAAAAGGAGTACATTAAGGCTATATATTGTCACCCTGCTTATTTAACTTCTGTACATCATGAAAAACGCTGGACTGGAAGAAACACAAGCTGGAATCAAGATTGCCGGGAAAAATATCAATAACCTCAGATATGCAGATAATACCATCTTTACAGCAGAAAGTGAAGAGAAACTAAAAAGCCTCTTGAGGAAAGTGAGAATGGAGAGTTTAAAAGTTGGCTTAAAGTTCAACATTCAGAAAACAAAGATCGTGGCATCTGGTCCCATCACTTCATGTCAAATAGATGGGGAAAGAGTGGAAACAGTGTCAGACTTTATTTTTTGGGCTCCAAAGTCACTACAGGTGAGACTGCAGCCATGAAATTAAAAGACACTTACTCCTTGGAAGGAAAGTTATGACCTACATAGATAGCATATTCAAAAGCAGAGACATTACCTTGCCAGCAAAGGTCTGTCCAGTCAAGGCTATGGTTTCTCTAGTGATCATGTATGGATGTGAGAGTTGAACTATGAAGAAAGCTGAGAGCTGAAGAACTGATGCTTTTGAACTATGGTGGAGAAGACTTGAGAGTCCCTTGGACTGCAAGGAAATCCAACCAGTCCATTCTAAAGGAGCTCAGCCCTGGGTGTCCTTTGGAAGGAATGATGCTAAAGCTGAAACTCCAGTACTTTGGCCACCTCATGCGAAGAGTTGACTCATTGGAAAAGACTCTGATGTTGGGAGGGATTGGGGGCAGGAGGAGAAGGGGACAACCGAGGATGAGATGGCTGGATGGCATCACAGACTTGATGGGCATGAGTCTGAGTGAACTCTGGGAGTTGGTGATGGACAAGGAGGCCTGGCATGCTGCAATTCATGGGGTCGCAAAGAGTCGGACACAACTGAGCCACTGAACTGAACAGAACTGAACTAACGTGTTTTAGCCTTAAGCTGATTAATTCCATTTCTAAGTGTATATACTAGAGAAAAATCTCCCAAGATATTGAATATGTATGGAACAGAAAATCAATGCAAAATGTGTGGCTGAAGTTTGGATTTGCTCTTTTCCAGGAGGCAGACATTGCTAAACGTGGACATGTAGGAAAGTGCTAAAAAAAATTTCATGTGAAACAAGAACTGTGACTACACTAAGTGCTTCAAGTCAGGGGCTTAGTAAGGCTGCTGAAGTTGCTCCTCCCATAAAAGGATGGACAGGGATATGTTATTGATTACTTGGGATCTTGGCTGTTACTAAGCTGGGGAACTTGAGATACAGAAGGGTAAAAACTCAGGTTATTATGAATGAGAAATAAACCCATTTGCCTACAATTTGGTGATTATTCTACAACATCCCAGTATTACTCAGAGATCTAAGCCTTTGAAAGTCATTATAAGATCTGATTCTGGAATCAGCATTCCCATTAAAGTCAGAAATGATTTTAGAAAAATATCTTATATGGCTATTTTATTTTTATTAATTAATTTATTTTAATTGGAAGGTAATTACTTCACAGATATGGTTTGTGATGGTTTTTGCCTTACATGGCTCTTTTAAAGTGTACTTAAAATTCGTGTATAATGAAGCAAGATTAGAAAAAAGAAATAAGGTATACAACTGAAAGAAAGAGGCAAAGCAGTCTTTATCTGCAGAAAACACCACTTCCTATACAAGGATTCCACATGTAAATAATTAGAATGAATAGAAAATCAAGGAAGTTTGTGAATACAAGATCAATATCAAATATCCATCCTTATATGCCATCAATAACCAACTGGAATGTGTAACAGATCGAAAGAACATTCACAAGAACAATAAAAACTGTAAGTCATCTAAGAATGAATCTAACAACATTTTCAAGACCTTTGAGGAAATTTTGAAACATTGTAAGAAATGAAATAAAAGTATACAGTGGAAAGGGATTTTAAATGATCGAAGACAGTAGTATAAATCAATGCAAAATGTGTGGCTGAAGTTTGGATTTGCTCTTTTCCAGGAGGCAGACATTGCTAAACGTGGACATGTAGGAAAGTGCTAAAAAAAATTTCATGTGAAACAAGAACTGTGACTACACTAAGTGCTTCAAGTCAGGGGCTTAGTAAGGCTGCTGAAGTTGCTCCTCCCATAAAAGGATGGACAGGGATATGTTATTGATTACTTGGGATCTTGGCTGTTACTAAGCTGGGGAACTTGAGATACAGAAGGGTAAAAACTCAGTGTTATTATGAATGAGAAATAAACCCATTTGCCTACAATTTGGTGATTATTCTACAACATCCCAGTATTACTCAGAGATCTAAGCCTTTGAAAGTCATTATAAGATCTGATTCTGGAATCAGCATTCCCATTAAAGTCAGAAATGATTTTAGAAAAATATCTTATATGGCTATTTTATTTTTATTAATTAATTTATTTTAATTGGAAGGTAATTACTTCACAGATATGGTTTGTGATGGTTTTTGCCTTACATGGCTCTTTTAAAGTGTACTTAAAATTCGTGTATAATGAAGCAAGATTAGAAAAAAGAAATAAGGTATACAACTGAAAGAAAGAGGCAAAGCAGTCTTTATCTGCAGAAAACACCACTTCCTATACAAGGATTCCACATGTAAATAATTAGAATGAATAGAAAATCAAGGAAGTTTGTGAATACAAGATCAATATCAAATATCCATCCTTATATGCCATCAATAACCAACTGGAATGTGTAACAGATCGAAAGAACATTCACAAGAACAATAAAAACTGTAAGTCATCTAAGAATGAATCTAACAACATTTTCAAGACCTTTGAGGAAATTTTGAAACATTGTAAGAAATGAAATAAAAGTATACAGTGGAAAGGGATTTTAAATGATCGAAGACAGTAGTACTCTATAAATTAACCTTTGAACTCAGTGTACTTCAATCAAAAGGCCAATGTACATTTTTGTAAAATTGAACAATATTAGTTAATAACTCATAAAAAAGAGCAAAGATCTAAGAATAATAGAGATGACATGGAAAAAAAGAGAAGGAGAGAGTCACTTTTCCTACCAAATATAAGGAGATAGAATAGATTAGAGAGGCCTAGAAAAAAATGTACGTATGAAATCTCATATGAAGATGGTTTACTAAGTAAGGAAAGGGTAGATAATTTAATAAATTGTACTGAGCTTATAAGTTACTTGTATTTTAAAAAGAAATGAAATTTAATCTTTTTCATATATACAAAATTATAGTAAAAATTAAAACTTCCAAGCTTTGAGAAGAAAACATAGAATATCTTCATGACCTTAAAGTAGGGAGGACTTAATTAAACCAGATATGAAATACACAGATACAAAATAAAAGACTGACAAATATAATTATGTTAAAATTAAGAATGAAGAAAGAAACAATCAAAGTTATAAAAGAATCCATAGTGTAGACAAGGCATTTATAATCACATCATCATTTCAGTCACTCAGTCATGTCCACCTCTTTGCGACCCTATGAACCACAGCACACCAGGCCTCCCTGTCCATCACCAACTCCCAGAGCACACCCAGACCCATGTCCATGAGTCAATGATGCCATCCAACTATCTCATCCTCTGTCATCCCCTTCTCCTCCTGCTCTCAATCTTTCCCAGCATCAGGGTCTTTTCAAATGAGTCAGTTCTTCACATCAGAGGGCAAAATTATTGGAGTTTCAGCTTCAAAATAAGTCCTTCCAATGAACACTCAGTACTGATCTCCTTTAGGATGGGCTGGTTGGATCTCCTTGCTGTCCAAGGGACTCTCAGGAATCTTCTGCAACACCACAGTTCAAAAGCATCAACTCTTCAGCACTCAGCTTTCTTTATATTCCAACTCTCACATCCATACATGATCACTGGAAAAACCACAGCCTTGACTAGACAGACCTTTGTTGACTTAGTATCCATACCTTACAACATTAATAATATGATAGTTTAATAGTAAAAAAAAAGAGAGTTACAGAGGAAACGTGTATAGCCAATAAGTATATATATGCTCAATGAGACTTGCTACTGGCAAAAAAGAAAATATAACAATACTAAATGTTGGCAGGATTGTAGAGGAATTTTCATGCAATTTTTATGAGTATTTAAGTTTTCATACACCATTTATCAGTTGTTATAACCATCATGAAGAGCAATTTGGCAATATTTAGTAAGTTTGAGATATTCTCTCTGACAACCTAGTTAATTCCAGTTCTAGGTTTCTATTCTAGAGACAATGTCCCTATGCATATAAGAAGACAGGTATAAGCACGCTTCAGTTCAGTTCAGTTCAGTCGCTCAATCATGTCCCACTCTTTGCGACCCCATGAATCGCAACATGCCAGGCCTCCCTATCCATCACCATCTCCCAGAGTTCACTCAGACTCACGTCCATCGAGTTGGTGATGCCATCTCTGCCATCCCTTTTCCTCCTGCCCCCAATCCCTCCCAGCATCAGAGTCTTGTCCAACGAGTCAACTCTCTACATGCTTATTGCAGTACTATTCTAAAAGCAAAAGTTGGAAACAATAAAATTTTCCTTCAAAAGAAGTAAGAATTGATAAATATTTGTGGCATATTCATAATGTTATCCAGGAGTTAAACAAATGTACTAGAGCTATCTTTATCAGTACAGATAAGTCTTTAAAATATTTTATCACAGAGTAAACTACACCATTTATATAAAATTTAAAATATGCTATATCAATTCTTTATCAACATATACATATGTAGGATATATGTGAAAATGAAAGTATTAGTTGCTCAGTTATGTCTGACTCTTTATAGTCCCATGGACTGCAGCCCACCAGGCTCCTCTGATCATGGAATTCTCCAGGCAACACTGGAGTGGATTGCCATTCCCTTCTCCAGGGAATCTTCCTGACCCAGGTATTGAATCCCAGTCTTCTGCACTGCAGGCAGATTAGCCACCAGGGAAGCCACATTAGTATAAATACATGCCCAGGAGAAGAAATCAATTCGCAATGGTGCTTACTATTGGAAAGAGGGTGACATAGAGTTTCAAATGAGTTTATAATATTTTATCGCTTTAAAAACGCTGAAGCAAATTAGGAAAAATATATTCATAGAGCTGAGCTGTCAGTAAGATTTTTAAATTAAAAGATGTAGAACTGATTACAAATACCAATAGACTTGAAAACATGACTTCGTCTAAGTTCACACTTCTAACTTAGGGAAAATGAATTGTCTTCTAAAGGAGAAGTCTTTCCCCATGAAAACTGTGGCACTGAATCTAAGCATTCAAATGCTGTGGAAAAATTTTTAGGCAGTATGTTTTAATCAGCATCTTCTGCCAATGATTTTCTTTTCTTTCACATTACAAAGAATGCCAGGAGAGTGAATGCAATCATGTAACTCATGATTATTGGGGTGAGCCACAGAATCTAAGAATGGCCAAGGTTTTTCAAATTCACATCTTAATTTGGAGAAAAAGAGTCCCTTGTTTCTGTGATGAATGTAATATGGCATTTTCTGATTGGCAAGTGACCCATAGAAAGCACCCAGGGAATGATCATCACAGTTCAACTTCATAATTAAGTGGAGTTTTGTTTGTGGCCTTAATTGCATTTGTTGGAAGTGGAGTCCCTGATTTTCCAATCAGGTCTGCACTTTCCCTTGCCCTATGTAAAAATAAATAAGAGGAGGAATATCTCCAAGGCGATATATATTGGGAAGTTTTGTCTGGTATGGATAACAGTAGAAAGTTTATCCTATTATGAAGCTACCATCATCCTCCCAGGAAAAATTGAGCCATTGTATCATCGAGAAATTTTAGCTATAATCAAGAATTTATCCTTTCACCTACATGATACTAATCTAATACTTCTCTCTAAATTGTGTTGCTTCCGTTACTAAATAGGCTGGTTTAGGTATCTAACTCCTTAACATAGTTTTCTACATACAGATTTTCCATCCCAGCATAATCACCATTTGCATCTTCCCTCCAGAATAATACAAGGAAGTTGAAAAATATGAAAATGCATATCACAGTGCTTTGTATGCTGAAAGCTGTTTTTCAAGGGTAATAAAAGCATCCTCAAAGTAGGAAAGAGTTGCATTTATGTAATTCCATGTTTCTTTCCTTTAAAGGAAAAGGGGTGCTTAGTGCCTACTGGCTCTTTTTAGCATGAGATTTCCTTCAAGGAGAGGTGTGTGGAAAGAAAGCATGTGGTATTCACTGTGGCCAAATGAGACCCAGTTTTCTCAGGAGAATGAACCTCCAGAAACCCACAATCAGTGTCTGGCAGCAGTGAGTTCCCAGTGTATCCATGGTGATTCTGCAGCCTGTAATCAGTGCCTGGCAGTCAATGGGGTCCAATGTATCTGTGGTGATTCCAGAGTATCTCAGTTCAGCATGCCCGTCTACATACAGAGGCAATTGGTTCCACCTACAAATGCCTGCAGCTGCATTAGGCTTGTAGAATAATAGATTCCTATGTCTATCACTGGAATATCTCTTTGGGCATGTTTACCTGAAATCGTATTTTTCATATTCTCAGTACCATTGTGATACTGAGAATATTGGTGGACCCATAGGACTGATGGTGATTCAACACACAGGTGTGGCTTTGGGAGAAGGCAGAGAGAAACTGGCTCTTGGAATTTCTGTGATAGTCATTTTTGTGACTTCAGACATTAAACAAGATCAAAAAAATCATTTTTTGTCGACTGTTTTCTCTGGAGCCCCAAATGATGTCAGTCCCAGTGTGACTCAAGTTAATGTCCTATAGATGAAATATGTCTTAGCTCTCCATTTCTTTTACTTTTCAAAATTATTTCTGTATGCCTGGAGTACACCACGATGTACAAAAGCTTGAGCCAAAAATCCAAATTCAGGTTTTGTTGTTCACTTTCATAAGCAGCTCTGATGACTGATTCCCTCCTCAGCCCTCCCTCCTCATCACCTCCACATCAGCCCCAACACCCTGTCTCTTTAGACGCTCTTTAATAAGAATTAAGCAGAGTGTTTTGAGAAGAAAAGAAAGGAAAACAATGGTAAACAGCAGCAGAACATTCTGCACTCACAGAAAGGCAATGTGTCTAGAGAAAAGGGGGGTAGCACTGGTTAAGTGTCGAGTGGCTTGGGGTGGTGAAGGAAAAGATTGCTCACCTCTGCACCCTGTGGAGTTATTATGCCATTTGGAAAGCCAGTTTAATCATGTATGTTCATTTACTTAACTCCTAGAGAGTCAAAATGATGTCATGTTTCCTTAACTTAGATATGAGTTAATGTATCAGAATTCAGAGAGGACTAGTCTTAGGCATGCATGGTAGTGCCTAACAGAACATACGTTAAGACCACAGAAAGTCCCCTGAATTGTCTGAGCAGCCAGCCTCAGCCTTTTCCAGAACAGCACACTTGGGCAGCAGTAGTAAGAGAAACTGTCACTTGTACCCAGTCTATTAGCCTGGTTTGCTGCTGGGGTTATAAAATATTAATTTTAATATTAATCTCCATTGCTGCAAGTTTTATGTGGTCAAGCAAAGCCATAGAATGTATCTTATCTTTTCAGTCTCCTTTCTTGAGTAATTCTCTAGAACTCTAGCACTTCTCATCTGTCGAGCTTCTACTTTTTCCCTCTCCTGAGGCCACCTTCCCTTGCACATTAGGGTTTTAACATATGAGGACATGTGAGGACACAAACATTCAGACCACAGCACTGATGTTGACAATTTATTTTCACTGGAAATGAAATATCCTTTAATTTTACCCCCATTCAAACCTGCATTTGAAGTTACTATATGGTCCTCTCCTATCCCATCTTTTCAGAGTTAATCACTATCTGGAAATTTGTCTTAATTATTCTCTGGCTTTTTTTTTAATAAATAGTTTGAAATATATAGATAGATAGACCTATATATCTATTTGCTTAGCTTTGTTTATTTCTGAGCTTTATAAAGATAGCATCAGATGCTTTCAATTTCTTTAATTTGCATTACTAATTCAAGATTATGTTTCTAAAATTCCTTCAAGTTGTGTCATTTGTGCAGCATTAGCTCATTTCTTTTTATTGGTAAGCATGAAACTACCATCATTCATCTTGGACATTTGGATTGTCTTCAGCTGTTTTCTGTTGCTAATGATGACATGATTATTCTTGCAGATGTTTTCTGGGACGCTTGCTAAGAATTTCCTTAGGGCTTATATTTAGGAGTGGAATTGCTAGATTAGAGAACATGTGGATTTAAACTTTATGAGATAATGCTTGGTTGTTTTCTAAAATGGTTATATCCATGTATAATTTCACCAACACTTAGCATTTTCAGATTAGACCTTTTAAATCTGCCAATCTATTAGGAGTAGTAAAATGATATCAGTTGTTTCTTCTAATCTGTGTTTTCTTGATGGCTAGTGTGCCTGAGCATCTTTTCGTATTTGGGGCCATTGGCTTGCTCTTCTATGCTCATTATTCTACGTGTGCTATGCACTCAGCCGTGTCCACATATTTGCTCAGTCGTGTCCAGCTCTTTGTGACCCCATAGGCTATCGCCCATCAGCCTCTCCCATCCATGGGATTTTCCAGGCAAGAATACTGGAGTGGGTCTCCATTTCCTCTTCCAGAGGATCTCCCAGACCCAGGAATTGAACCCATATCTCTTGTGTCTCCTCCACTGACAGATGGATTCTTTACCACTGCGCCACCTGGGAAGTCTATTCTTTTACCCATTTCTAGGAGATGATTTTTGTATTAGGCTTTATTAGTTTGTAAGAATTCTTTTTTAACCCTGGACATGACATTTTTGTGAGTTATGTGGATTGAACATATGTTCTTCAAGGTTGTGTTTTGCCTTTTTATTTTCTTTTAGTGTCTTACTGAGCAGAAGTTATTTTAATTTACTTGAATTTATCCATCTTCCTTCATTTTTATTGATACATACTTGACAAGCATATTGAAAGATCATTTTTAAAGTCCATAATTATAGTCATGGCTATCATTGCTATCACTGATCATTCCAAGGGTCAGTTAGAGACAGTAAGTTAATTTAAGATAATTTAAGGATTCACATTTTCTCCATTTAGTAGACTATTTAGTTTATACTCTAAAATCATTACCTATTAGGAACAATGATTAAAAAAAAAACATATGCACATTTTTATTGATGAAATGCACGATGTGAAAGAACAGATTTGGACTCAGACTCTTCCTTGCACTTTCTGTGTAAGCCTTGCAAATTTTTAATCTGTTGTACCTGAATAAAGCAGCTCAATTAGGACAATAGCAATCCCTACCTCTAAGGTTGCTGCTCCATACAAAGCACTTAGAATAGTGTCTTCCAAGTAATAGTGTTCCATCCATGTCAGCTCGTAAGACATTGACCTTTTTAACAGTAAAGATAGTTCAAAATCCAGAAAACTCTGGCACCATATATGCCTGTCTTCTTTATCTGAAGAGATTTGTGTCATGAGCACAAGATATCTCTGGTGTCTAAAGAAATTTGACATTAATGAATGTCAAGTGGCCTCCTATCAAAAAACTCTCCATGACTTGGGGGCACAGAAGAGGAAGGAGAGGGTGGAACCATCTTAAATAGTAGCATCAAAATATGCACACTGCCATGTGTAAAATAGATAGCTGGTAGGAAGCTGCCGTATACCACAGGGAACTCAGCCTGGTGCTCTGTGAGACCTAAGTGGGTAGGATGGAGGGGCTGGGAAGGAGGCTCAAGAAAAGTGAAAATGAAAGTCATTCAGTCGTGTCTGACTCTTTGAGACCCCATGGATTATACTGTCGATGGAATTCTCCAGGCCAGAATACTGGAGTGGGTAGCCTTTCCTTTCTCCAGGGGATCTTCCCCACCCAGGGATCAAACCCAGGTCTCTCGCATTGCAGGTGGATTCTTTACCAGCTGAACCACAGGCGAAGCCCAAGTGTACTGGAGTGGGAGCCTCAAGAGGGATGCAATACATACATACATATAAATTATATATATATATATACACATACACACACTTATGGCTGATTCACCTTGCTATATGGCAGAAACCAACACAACATTGTAAAGCAATTATCCTCCAGTTAAAAATAAATTTAAATAAAAGAAAAAAACTCTAACTCTCCATGTTAATTATTAATTAGTTATTCATGGGTCTATCAATAGAATGTGCACACCCAGTAACAAGTGAGCATGACACTAGCAAATACATTTACAGAGGATGTGCACCATCTCGAATCTCTTCTTTCATCTTGGATGAGCGTCTCCTCAGATTTAATCAATTTTAACTAGAAACTACAGACATCCAAACAGAGAAGTAAGGAAACTTTTTATAGGTTTGTAAATTCCTCACATAAATATCTATCACTTGAAGTAAATCAAAAACTAATTATGCCACAATTTGAACCTCATCAACAGATTATAGTAGTGTTTTAAAGAGTTTCAAATATTCAGCATTGGCATTACACTATAGAAAAGTAACACAGTTTAGAGAGCAAGAAAATTTTTTAAATTGGTTTTCTTTGGAATTTTTTCAAAGGCAAGTTTCTCCTTTCCCAGCTTTTTCCATTTCAAAAATATTGCTATTAAATACTTTTCTTTTCTGAAAAGAAAAGCAGAGAGTGCTATGAGACTAAATGGATATAGTTGTCATTAGAAAGAGCTAGAAATTCTAGAGAAGAGATCTGATTTATGAAGCTAATTTTTACTAGGAAATTTCAAAAATATTTTCTACAGTTTCCCCATTTTACAAATTACTTCTACTTGGTGGATGTTTGGAAGAAACAGTAAGTCTAGACGCAGCTCTCCTCCTGGCCCTCTCAAGTCCCCTTTCCCTTTGCTCTAGCAAGGAATATTGCTGGAAGGAGCACAGATTGGGATCAGAGTTAGAAAAATTCCACACTAACCCTTCCTCTAACTTCGTGGCCTTCAGCACATCACTCAACCTCTAAACCTGTTTGCCTCAATTTAAATGTAGGGATTGAAACCAGTCATCAAGATTGCTTCCAAATGCTAATATCCTATAAACTTGCTATGTTTAGAAGTTGTATTACTTAGCTGCTCTATATCAGCTGATTGGATTTTTGTTCTTGTAACTGATTCTGTATGAGCTAAACCCCAGCCCATTATGAAGCCCGCCTTCTGGTTCCTCCTTTCCAAGTATCCCTAGCACCTGAGAATAATGGAGCATAATTTCTCATAAGAGTAGTGGTGTTTGAAGAGGACATGATTAAGTGATGGAGTTAAGTGACTTTTGTCAGATGGAAGTACAAATAAGAATCAGTTCAGTTCAATTGCTCAACTCTGCGACCCCATGGACTGTAGCATACCAGGCCTCTCTGTCCATCACCAACTCTTGAAACTTACTCAAACTCATGTCCATCCAGTCATCATAGCATCCAACCATCTTATCCTCTGTCAGCCCCTTCTCCTGCCTTCAACCTTTCCCAGCATGAGTCTTTTCAAATGAGTCAGTACTTCACATCAAGTGGCCAAAGAACTGGAGCTTCAGCTTCAGCATCAGCATCAGTTTTCCAATGAATATTCAGGACTGATCTCCTTTAGGATGGACTGGTTGGATCTCCCAGTAGTCCAAGGGACTCTAAAGAGTCTTCTCCAACACCACAGTTCAAAAGCATCAGTTCCTCCACACTCAACTTTCTTTATAGTCCAACTCTTGCATCTGTACATGACTATTGGAAAAAGCATAGCTTTTACAAGATGGACCTTTGTCAGCAAAGTAATGTCTCTGCTTTTTACTATGCTCTCTAGGTTGAAGTCGGACACAACTAGTGGCTGAACTGAACTAGGTTGGTCGTAGCTGTTCTTCCAAGTGGCAAGCGTCTTTTAATTTTATGGCTGCAGTCACCATCTGCAATGATTTTGGAGACCCAAAAAATAAAGTCTGTCACTGTTTCCATTGTTTCCCCATCTAATTGCCATGAAGTGATGGGACTGGATGCCATGACCTTAGTTTTCTGAATGTGAGTTTTATGCCAATTTATTCACTCTCCTCTTTCATTTTCATCAAGAGACACTTTAGTTCTTCTTCACTTTCTGCCATAAGGGTGGTGTCATCTGCATATCTGAGGTTATTGATAATTCTCCCAGCAATCTTGATTCCAGCTTGTGCTTTATCCAGCCTGGCATTTCACATGATATAATCTGCATGTAAGTTAAATAAGCAGGGTGACAATATACAGGCTTGACATAGTCCTTTCCCTATTTGGAACCAGTCTATTGTTCCATGTCCAGTTCTAACTGTTGCTTCTTGACTTGCATACAGAATTCTCAGGAGGCAGGTGAGGTGGTCTGGTATTCCCATCCCTTGAAGAATTTTCCATAGTTTTTTGTGATCAACACAGTCAAAGGCTTTGGCATAGTCAATAAAGAAGAAGTAGATGCTTTTCTGGAAATTTCTTGGTTTTTTGATTATCCAATGGATGCTGGCAATTTGATGTCTGGTTCCTCTGCCTTTTATAAATCCAGCTTGAACATCTGGAAGTTTATGGTTCATGTACATTTGAAGTCTTGCTTGGAGAATTTTCAGTATTAATTTGCTAGCTTGTGAGATGAGTGCAATTGTGTGGTAGTTTTAACATTGTCTTTTTTGGAACTGGGAATGAAAACTGATCTTTTCCAGTCCTGTGGCCACTGCTGAGTTTTCAAAATTTGCTGACATATTGAGTGCAGCACTTTCAGAGCATCATCTTTTAGGATTTGAAATAGTTCAGATGGAATTCCATCCTCTCCACTAGCTTTGTTCATAGTGATGCTTCTTAAAGCCCACTTGACTTTGCATTCTGGAATATCTGGCTTTAGGTGAGTGATCACACCATCGTGGTTATCTGGGTCATGAAGATCTTTTTTATATAGTTCTTCTGTATATTCTTGCCACCTCTTCTTAATCTCTTCTGCTTCTGTTAAGTCTATACCATTTCTTTCCTTTATCATGCCCATCATTGCATGAAATGTTCCCTTGGTATCACTAATTTTCTGGGAGAGCTCCGTAGTGTTTCACATTCTATTGTTTTCCTCTATTTCTTTGCACTGATCACTACAGAAGGCTTTCTTATCTCTGTGTGCTATTCTTTGGAACTCTGCATCCAAGTGGGCATATCTTTCCTTTTCTCCTTTGCATTTCACTTTTCTTCTTTTCTCATATATTTGTAAGGTCTCCTCAGACAACCATTTTGCCTTTTTGCATTTCTTTTTCTTAGGGATGGTCTTGCTCACTGCCTCCTGTACAATGTCACGAACCCCCGTCCATAGTTCTTCAGGCATTCTGTCTATCAGATCTAATCCCTTGAATCTATTTGTCACTTCCACTGTATAATGGTTAAGGATTTTATTTAGATCGTACCTGAATGGTCAAGTGGTTTTCTGTACTTTCTTCAATTTAAGTCTGAATTTTACAATAAGGAGTTGATGATCTGAGCCACAGTCGGCTCCGGGTCTTGTTTTTGCTGACTGTATAGAGCTTCTCCATCTTTGGCTGCAAAGAATATAATCAGTCTAATTTTGGTGTTGACCATCTGGTGACATCCACATATAGAGTCTTCTCTTGTGTTATAGGAAGAGGGTAGGGTGTTTGCTACAACCAGTGCATTCTCTTGGCAAAATTCTGTTAGCCTTTGCCCTGCTTCATTTTGTACTCCAAGGCCAAGTCTGCCTGTTACTCCAGGTATCTATTGACTCCCTACTTTTGCATTTCAGTCCTCTATAATGAAAAGGATATCTTTTTTGAGTATTAGTTCTAGAAGACTTTCATAGAGCCATTCAGCTTCTTCAGCATTACCGATTGGGGCATAAACTTGGATTGCTATGATATTGAATGGTTTGCCTGGTAACAAACAGAGATTGTCTGTCGTTTTTGAGATTATGCCCAAGAACTGAATTTCAGACTCTTTTGTTGCCTATGATGGCTACTCCATTTCTTCTAAGAGATTCTTGCCCACAGTAGTAGATATAGTGGTCATCTGAGTTAAATTCGTCCATTCCAGTCCATTTTATTTCACTGATTCCTAAAATGTTGATGTTCACTCTTGCCATCTCCTGTTTGATCACTTCTAATTTACCTTTCTCATGGACCTAACATTCCAGATTCCTATGCAATATTGCTCTTTATAGTATTGGACTTACTGGAAAACATTGAAAACATTTCCGTCGGACTTTGCAAATAAGGTTAAGCAATGTTTTAATATCAACCATTGATTATTTTTACAACTATTTTTATCCACTCTGTTTTATTTTTTCAGTGCAATATACACAGCATAAAGTAGAAACAATTGAGACCAAAAAAGCTGCTTGGTATGTATGAAGCTCTACAACTGGGTCTGAGGAAGATTTGGAAACTCACAAGCTGCCTTGAGACAACCTCAGAGAACTGAGTTACCTGCAGTGGACAGCCTTGTGTGGTAGTTTCCTTGCCACCCCACTCCAGCTTCACTCCAGCCTATGGGGCTGGGAATACCAAGGCTCTGCCATCTGCATCCTTTTTTCTTAACTGCTTTTTGTCTGGCTTCTCCTTGGTCACACTTTATCTTGTACCACTGCCCCAATGACCATATCAAGATCTTGTCCTCAGATGCTCTCCTAAATTCTAGCTGGCTATGGGTCTGATTTTGTTTACCACACTTTTATAAACTTCCTGAAATGGGGAATCACTTCCCAGTGGTTTGGGTAGCTGTGTGTTCACCTTACCTTTCCAAATTTTCAGCTGTAGTTTTCCTCTCTCTAAGTCCCTGGTTCTTTATATCTATGCTTCTCTGTTAAAAGAGCAAAAATACCCATCAATCTAACCCCACAAATTGTAGTAGCATCTTTTAGATGCCTAGGACTAAGGTACAATAACAAATATGAAATTGTTCCTGTCTGGAGTTGCAAACAGTCTAGGGTCAGGGTTCCCTGTCTGTAGCCTCAGGTTATCAGAGGCTCCTGAAAAGCCACAAATACTTCAGGCATTTGCCACCATTGGGTCAGTTCTGGGGTCTGAGGAGTTTTGTTTCTTTGCTTGCTTTCTGTCTGGGTCTGGGTCGCATATTTCTTAAGAACATAGCACTATCTGATAATAAACAAGATTTGATGATTATGATTGAGATTGGACCTTCCTCTGACTTCACTGGAAAAGGTTCCACTCTTAAATGAAGGCATTGTCATTGTCATTTATTTTTAATCTCTCACCATTAAAAAAAATTACTCTTAACAGTAGACTTGTGTTGCACAGTTAAAATGTTATAAGGCATTTGATGTATCAGCCCCAGATTGAACATGCAGAATATGATCTTTGCCCACAAGTCCTCTTCCAAAGCTTAAGAAACAAGAGGGTAAGAAGTTAGCCATTCTTTATTCAGTTTATCTGCTTGGAATGTATTTCTTATTTTTGGTGTATTATCCCAGGAAGAGATTAACAAATGAGTTATAAAAGTACTGCGTTATATACCAAGGAAATGAGGATGAGTCTCATTGTCTCAGACAGAGGCTCTCTCAGTACCATTAGCAGCCAGAATGAGCCCAGGGATTGGGACTCTGGTGTGAGTGGGAGAGAGATATACTGGGTACTTCCCTGGTGGCTCAGAGGTTAAAGTGTCTGCCTCCAATGTGTGAGACCCAGGTTTGATCCCTGGGTCGGGAAGATCCCTTGGAGAAGAAAATGGTAACCCATGCCAGTATTTTTACCTGGAGAATCCCATGGACGGAAGAGCCTGTTAGGTTACAGTCCACGGGGTCACAAAGAGTCGGACACGACTGAGCGACTTCACTTTCACTTTCTTTCATCATGATTTATAATAAGAAATATATTTGGCTTTCATCCCCATTTCTGGCACAGAAAACTCTTGAAATTTCCTAAACAAATAGAGCAATAAGGGGTTTTTGTTATTTTAATGAGGTGACTTTTGGACCCCACCTAAGAGTGGGGGCTGGCTGCCAGCAGAGCCAACAGTGGTTACCGGGTTGGAAATTTCAGCCCTGCCATCCCACTCTCACCCACCCACTCACCTCCCTGCAGGGGAGAGGGGCTGGAGGTTGAATCAATTTCAATGGCCCATGATTTAATCGATCATGCCTATGTAATGAAGCCACCACACAACCCCAAAAAAGCAAGATTCTGAGAGCTCCCAGGCTGATGAACCCAGGGTGAGCAGCTTGCTGGGAGCGGACGTGTGAGGCGCCTCACCCGTTCCCCACACTTTGTCCTGTAAACCCCTACTGTCTTGAGTTATATCCTTTCATAATAAACCAGTAATCTAGTAAGTGAAATGTTTCTCTAAGATCCGTGAACCACTGTAGCAAATTAATCAAATGGAGAGGCGAAGGGGTGGGTAGGGGGGTGGGGACCGGCAGCAGATTATCGGAACCACTGATGGATGGCTGCACAGGTGAGGACTTGGACTTGTGATTGCTGTCTTCCGTGAGGGGAGGTCTCACAGAACTGGACTCCTCACCTATGGGACCTGACATTGCTCTGGGTAGACAGTGTCAGAACGGAGTTAAACTGTAGGGTGTCCTGAGCCAGTATCCTGCTGGTGTCCCAAGAATTGCTTGGTGCTGTGGAAAAAAATGATTTCTCACCCATATTAGCATTAGGTGTCAAAATCCCCCAGTGTCTTTCCAGTTCTGCTTCCTGCTCCTGCCCATTCTTTCCTCTTTCCATCCCACAGGGTTGGTCTGGGTTGTCCTTTGTTTCCTGGTCCCATCATCTAGGCTTCCAAACAAAAGGCTCCTGTTCATTTTCTCCTCTCATTCTTTCCACTTCCATGCACATTCCCAAGAACATCTTGACTGCAAGGCCCTCCTCGCTCCCTGAGACAGAGATCAGAGCTCAGGGACAGCGCTCAGAGCCCAGGGACAGTGCCCAGACATACCCCGAGTCTTGCCCTAACAGCGTTGTCATGGGTCTGACAAGAGGGGGCCCAGGCACCTGGCGATCCTATGCCCCCTTTGCAGTTCAGCACATGGTGAGGAATCTGCCTGCCAGGCAAGAGATCCAGGTTTGATCCCTGGGTAGGCAAGACTCCTTGGAGAAGGGAATGGCAGCCCACTCCAGTACTCTTGCCTGGAGAATTCCTCAGACAGAGGAGCCTGGAGGGCTACAGTCCATGGGGTCACAGTGAGTCAGACACGACAGAGCAACTAACACATTCACTTTCACCTTTTCACATCAAGGCCACAAAACATTCTCACTTTCAGAGACAGGACCCACAGAGGCCTTGAGGAGTGGCAGCTCTAGACAGGTCCATCTTCCTCGGTCCTTCATTGATATCAGCCCACTGATCTGACTGGCACTGCCCTCTTAATCACTCATCCCTGGTCTGTTGTGCTGCGCCTGGTGGCCACAAGGGGCAAGGGGGTGGTGAGAAAAGGCCTATAAACAGGTCTGGCTCTGGCTTCAGGAAAAAAGGTAAACTTGGATTGTTTGGGGGAAGTAAAAAAGCAAAGGAAGAATTAATTGGTCTAGTTATGTCGCTAAAAGGAATTTCTTTACTCATTACTCAGATTCAGAAAACAGGGAATAAATGATAAGAAAAAGTCACAGAGTGACAGAGTCTGATCCACCATCTGACAAAAAGTGAGTGTCCTCTCTCACAATGCTTGTACTATGCTTAAAATAGAGATGGAGAGCCCTCCTTGGTGGTCCAGTGGTTGCAAATCTGCTTTGCAATGCAGGAGACACCAATTTGATCGCTGATCTGGAAAGATCCCACATGCCACAGGGCAAATAAATGCATGTGCCATAACTACTGAGCCCCCAAAGCTACAGTCATCAAGACAGTATGGGACTGGCACAAAGACAGAAATATACATCAGTGGAAGAAAATAGAAAGCCCAGAGATAAATGACACCAATTTGATCGCTGATCTGGAAAGATCCCACATGCCACAGGGCAAATAAATGCATGTGCCATAACTACTGAGCCCCCAAAGCTACAGTCATCAAGACAGTATGGGACTGGCACAAAGACAGAAATATACATCAGTGGGAGAAAATAGAAAGCCCAGAGATAAATCTACTCACCTATGGACTCCTTCTGTGTATTCTTGCCACCTCTTCTTAATATCTTCTGCTTCTGTTAGGCCCAGACCACTTCTGTCCTTTATCAAGCCCATCTTTGCATGAAATGTTCCCTTGGTATCTCTAATTTTTTTGAAGAGATCTCCAGTCTTTCCCATTCTGTTCTTTTCCTCCATTTCTTTGCATTGATCGCTGAAGAAGGCTTTCTTATCTCTTCTTGCTATTCTCTGGAACTCTGCATTCAGATGCTTATATTTTTACTTTTCTCCTAGGCTTTTTGCCTCTCTTCTTTTCACAGCTATTTGTAAGGCTTCCCCCAGACAGCCATTTTGCTTTTCTGCATTTCTTTTCCATGGGTATGTTTTCTTGAAGAGATCTCTAGTCTTTCCCATTCTGTTTCTTTTCCTCTATTTCTTTGCATTGATCGCTGAAGAAGGCTTTCTTATCTCTCCTTGCTATTCTTTGGAATTCTGCATTCAGATATCTTTCCTTTTCTCCTTTGCTTTTTACCTCTCTTCTTTTCACAGCTATTTGTAAGGCCTCCCCAGACAGCCATTTTGCTTTTTTGCATTTCTTTTCCATGGGGATGGTCTTGATCCCTGTCTCCCGTACAATGTCATGAACCTCATTCCATAGTTCATCAGGCACTCTATCTATCAGATCTAGGCCCTTAAATCTATTTCTCACTTCCACTGTATAATCATAAGGAATTTGATTTAGGTCATACCTGAATGGTTAAGGATTTCCTTTCTCCACCAAAATGATGATGGAATTTAAAGTTTTTAGCAGCATCCTAAAATTGCTTGTTTTTCACTCTACGTTGGTGGCCCCCACAAACCACAACCACTCAGAGTAAGTAACACATTTTCCCATCTGACCTGCAGGCCTTGTGTTTCCTCTCCCTCGGGTTGGCTGCTGGTCTCCGGGCTGCCGTCAGGGTGCTCACTCTCCAGTGAGTCCACCTCTCCTGACTTTATGCCACATGATGTCCCCCAGCTGATGTCCCAACCCCAGAGGGGCTGGGCCTCTCTCCAGGCTCTTCTTCGTCCTTTACTAGTCTGACCTGGATGAGATTCCTACGTCTAGTCAGTCTCTAGACGATGCTGACCTCCTGTTTATGTCCAGCTCCTCACCTGGGACACTAGTCGGGGGTCAGCACAGACCAGATGGACCCTGCTTCACTGCTGAGCTTGGTGTGTCACCAGCAAAGGCTCCCAACAGCTTGCTTCTGAGTTGCCACTGAACCACCCTTCACTACCCCACCCTGCTTCCAGATCTTTCTGCTGCACGCTCACCCTTCCCTCCTCACCACCGGGCTCCCTACAGCAGCAGCAGCTTCAGGCTGCGCCCTCCCCATGATCCATTCTCTCAGCGATGGTCGTCTTCAGCCAATGGCAAAGTCATCCCTTCACATCGAGGAGGGGACATCAAGTTTGTAAGAGTGAAATTGCCCAAATATTTGCTGTTGTTTGTGAAGAATGATATGTGAGATTGATGTTTCCTATTCGGCTCCCTAGTGCAACTCCTAGGCCACCCTTCTCTGGCCACGGAGGGGCTGGGCACTCAGTATCTCTCTCAGGAAACTGATGGAATCATTGCAGCCCATCGTGGATGCTGAGGCTGATCATGCTTCCTCTTTTCTTGCAGCACCAGAAATCAACTTCTCCACTCCAGGTGAGCCCCAGCAGCCCCACCCAGCCGGCTTGTCTCTGGGATTCCACCCTCTCAGTTTTCCAGAAAAAGAGCAGACTGTACCTGGGGAGTCATTTCTCTCTGAGGACTCAAATCTGTTCAGTGACCAGCCAAGTCCTCAGCTGTCCCTGGAGAGACCTCTGGTCCCCTGCCACTTCCTTCTGCCTGTTTCTGTAGAGAGAGAGAGAGAGAGAGAGAGAGAGAGAGAGAGAGAGAGAGGATTAGGTCCTCTGATCATTTCTATGAAAATAAGTGTCCCACTCATGCCATGCAGAACCATGACCATTTTCGAAACAGATGGAGTAGCAGCCTTACAGAGCTTTCTCTGTTAAATGTGCCTTCATGTTGAGAGTGACCCCCAAATGATCTTTAGGGCCCCTTGAAAACATCTGGTGCCAAAAATGGAAAGGTGTGCTGTTGTGTACGCCAGTCCTTTGGGACAGTCTCTGAGTAGGTGGGAATGGTCAAGGCACTGAGAAGTCCGGCGGGAGGCAAAAGGATTTCCTGAGGACACTCACCTGGAAGACGATCACTGGTCATAACACCCCTGGAGACCCACCACAATGGGGGTGTTCCTCTCTCTCTGCTCTGCAGGCTCCTTTCTAAGTTGTGGTGGCTTCTTATTCAGTGCCAGTGGGAACTTTTCCAGCCCATTCTACCCAGGATACTACCCCAACAATGCCAACTGTGTCTGGGAAATACAAGTGAAACCCGGCTACCTCATAAACCTGGGCTTCGACAGTCTGCAGTAAGTAACCCTAGGCCACCTGGAGAAGGAGGTGTCTTCCATGGACCACCCTGTGGTTTGGGTTGGGTCCTGGGCTGGGAGGCTTTCCCCTCTCAGGTGCCATAGACTACATTTCAGGTTTCTCTGATCCCCACCAGGAAGTATCAGTCTCAGTATTGGGCAGTCCACTGATCTGATTAAGAAAGAGCAAGAAGAAGATCTTAGATTCAAGGACATTTCTCATAAAGTCCAAAATATCTACAAAGTTTATGAGCAGCAGACATCCTGATGTTGACCTGAATCCCATTTTCCATACAGGTTGGAGACGCACAGTAGCTGCAGTTATGACTATGTTGAAATCCTTAATGGCCCGCTGAGTAGCAATGCCTCAGCGAGGAGAATCTGTCGTTACACCAGGGAAGTATTCACTTCTGATTCCAACCGATTGACTGTTCGATTTCGGAGTGACGGCGTGTCCGAAACACTGGTTTTTCTGCTTGGTATAACTCCTTTCCAAGAAGTGAGTACAAGACATAGAGGAAAGATCTGTGGTTACCAAGGGGATGGGGCTTTGGGGAAGGGATGGCTGCAGTTTTGGGGATTAGCAGATGCAAACTACTACATTCAAATGGATAAACATCAAGGTCCCACTATAGAGAACAGGGAGCTATATTCTGTAACCTGTGATAAACCGTGTGGAAAGAATATGGAAGTGGATACGGAAAAGAATATATCTAGAAGATGAGGGATCCTCACTCTGTGATGTCAAAAGCCCCTTCCAGGTGGATCATGTAGCTGTTTATTCACTGATCAGTGTCATTGGGTGGCTTTGGGGTGAGGAAAGAACCAGGGGTTAATTGGCTTTGGGTATTTGCTGGGGTCATCACCACTTACAGCGTGTGTCTTTCAGATGTCAGCTTGAGATTGGTGAATTGGAACTCCTCCCATCCCACATGTGCTGGGCGTGTGGAAATCTACCATGGTGGCCAGTGGGGAACAGTGTGCGATGACAGCTGGGGCATTCAAGATGCCCAGGTGGTGTGCAGACAGCTGGGCTGTGGCTATGCAGTCTCAGCCCCAGGAAATGCCCACTTTGGCTCTGGCTCTGGCCCCATCACCTTGGATGATGTGGTGTGCTCAGGGGCGGAGTCTAATCTCTGGCAGTGCCGGAACCGAGGCTGGTTCTCCCACAATTGCGGCCACCTCTCTGATCCCCACCAGGAAGTATCAGTCTCAGTATTGGGCAGTCCACTGATCTGATTAAGAAAGAGCAAGAAGAAGATCTTAGATTCAAGGACATTTCTCATAAAGTCCAAAATATCTACAAAGTTTATGAGCAGCAGACATCCTGATGTTGACCTGAATCCCATTTTCCATACAGGTTGGAGACGCACAGTAGCTGCAGTTATGACTATGTTGAAATCCTTAATGGCCCGCTGAGTAGCAATGCCTCAGCGAGGAGAATCTGTCGTTACACCAGGGAAGTATTCACTTCTGATTCCAACCGATTGACTGTTCGATTTCGGAGTGACGGCAGTGTCCGAAACACTGGTTTTTCTGCTTGGTATAACTCCTTTCCAAGAAGTGAGTACAAGACATAGAGGAAAGATCTGTGGTTACCAAGGGGATGGGGCTTTGGGGAAGGGATGGCTGCAGTTTTGGGGATTAGCAGATGCAAACTACTACATTCAAATGGATAAACATCAAGGTCCCACTATAGAGAACAGGGAGCTATATTCTGTAACCTGTGATAAACCGTGTGGAAAGAATATGGAAGTGGATACGGAAAAGAATATATCTAGAAGATGAGGGATCCTCACTCTGTGATGTCAAAAGCCCCTTCCAGGTGGATCATGTAGCTGTTTATTCACTGATCAGTGTCATTGGGTGGCTTTGGGGTGAGGAAAGAACCAGGGGTTAATTGGCTTTGGGTATTTGCTGGGGTCATCACCACTTACAGCGTGTGTCTTTCAGATGTCAGCTTGAGATTGGTGAATTGGAACTCCTCCCATCCCACATGTGCTGGGCGTGTGGAAATCTACCATGGTGGCCAGTGGGGAACAGTGTGCGATGACAGCTGGGGCATTCAAGATGCCCAGGTGGTGTGCAGACAGCTGGGCTGTGGCTATGCAGTCTCAGCCCCAGGAAATGCCCACTTTGGCTCTGGCTCTGGCCCCATCACCTTGGATGATGTGGTGTGCTCAGGGGCGGAGTCTAATCTCTGGCAGTGCCGGAACCGAGGCTGGTTCTCCCACAATTGCGGCCACCATGAAGATGCTGGAGTCATTTGCTCAGGTATTGGGTGATGTCATTCGCGGAAGGCCCCTTTCACCTCTGAGCTGCTGGAAATTGGAGGCCAGTGACTGATGGTGTCTGGGGCTAGTTCAGGGTGTGGGGGTGGGCAAGAGCTTGTCAGAGTACCCCTTGCCTTGTGCACTCCAGGAGACCTTGCAGAGGCCGCTTCATCTCTGGTCCTTGTGCTGAACGCTCAGCTGCTATCCAGCTTACTGTTACTCTCCCATTTGCTTTATGGGCTTACCTTGTGGCTCGGAGGGTAAAGAATTCACCTAAAAGCAGAAAATGCTGGTTCGATCCCTGATTTGAGAGGATCCCCTGGAGAAGGAAGTGCAACCCACTCCAGTATTTTTGCCTGGAGAATCCCATGGCCAGAGAAGCCTGGCAGGCTACAGTTCATGGGGTCCTTAAAGTGTCCCAGATGAGTTAGCAACTAAATAACAACTTGGAGCTGAGGCTGATCACGCTTCCTCTTTCTTGCCTTTGCACTGACCAATTCCTCCACTCCAGGTGAGTCCCTGCAGCCCCACTCAGCCAAATCTTCTCCAGGATTCCACCTGTCAGGTTTCCAATAGAAGAGCAGCCTCCTCCTGGGGAGTCATTTCCCTCTGAGGACTCTGGAGGCTGTTCAGTGACCTGCTGAGTCCCCAGGACCAGGGCTGTCACTCAGCTGTCCCTGGAGGAACCTCTGGTCCCCTACCACCTCCTGCTGCCTGCGCCTGTTCAGTGAGAGAGAGAGAGCATTAGGTCCTCTGATCATTTCTATGAAAATAAGTGTCCCGGTCATGCCATGCAGAACCATCAGAGAACCATGACCGAATAGCAGCCCTACAGAGGTTTATCTCTTAAATAATCCTTCATGTTGAGAGCAATTCCCCAAATGATCTTTATGACACAAGGAAAATATCTGGTGCAAGTATGTTTGGATGTGGTGTGTTCTCTAACCCCTTTTGGCTGGTCACAGTGTAAATTGATATAATCAAGTCTCTGAGAAGTCCTGAAGTCAGGAGAGTGATTTACTTTCTCCATCAAACTCTTGAGTATGGAATTAAAAAATGATCCAGCAATATCCTAAAATCACTTGGTTTCTTTCTAGATTGGCTGTCCTCAACAACTACAACCACTCGGAGTAAGTATCACATTTTCCCACCTGGCCCGCAGGCCTTGGGTTTTCTCTCCCCAGGCGTGGCAGCTGGTCTCCAGGCTGCAGTCATGGCGCTCACTCTCCAGTGAGTTCACTGCTCCTGACTTTCCTGCCACATGGCATCTCTGTAGCTGATGTCCCAACCCCAGGAGGGCTGCACCTCTCTCCAGGCTCTTCTTTGTCCTTTAATCACCTGGTCAGTGTCTAGGTGAAGTCTCCCACTGTGTAGGTCCTGCCCCTCATCTGGGACGCTAGTCCCAGGTCAGTGCAGCCTGGATGGAGCCTGGCATGTAATCAACAGAAGTTCCCAATAGCCTGCTTCTGAGTGGGTGCTGAACCGCCCCTCGCTGGCCCCCACCCTGCCCCAGATGTCTCCTCTGCACCCCCAGCCTCTCCTCCTCACCACCTGGTCTCCTACAGCAGAGCAGCAGCTTCGGGCTGCCCCTCCCCAGACCCACGCTCTGCAGTGCCCTAGGATATCTTCATCTTCACAGACCCTCATGCCAAGGTCTGCCCCTGCCTCGGGGCTGGAATCCTCAGCACCGCAGATCCTCAGTGCTCAGGATAATCTCTAGGGCTTGCAAATTCTTTCCCACTGTGGAGTTGATTCCTGCCCTCCTTCCCATCCCTGCTCCATCCACATCACGGTTCCCCAACTATGCCAGCTACTCTCATACCTAGCTTCCTTCACACATGCTGTTCCCTCTGCCTGGAACACACTTCTGACCTTTTGGCCTCACCTCCCTGTGTACCCCTCCTCTTTCCCTCCTCAATCTGGGTCAGGAGCCAAATCTCCCAGCTCCTAGCACCTCCTGGGCTCTGCTCCATCACAGTCCCATCCCTGGAGGCTGGGATTCGCCTCTTTTCCATCCTCTTCTTTAGGCTGTGAGCTCCCAGAGGGCAAGTCCCGCATCTGGCATCTCTCTGGGAACTTGGGGTTGGCGCATTTCCAGTGCAGAGCTGACAGGACTCAGCAGCTGAACCAAGGGTGCCAGGAAACTGATCATTATCTTTTCTGTTTTTCAGCAGATCCTGTTTACGACATCACCGGCCCAGCCAGTAAGTTCTGAGCCCCACTGACCAGTCCCCCTTCCCTTCTCCTTGATGACAGTGACACTGGGGAGGGACGAGGAGAATCGTGAGGAGATGGCTTCCCTAGTACGGCCTCCCTGTAGGGGCACCGCCCTGACCTTCAGTAGGTAGTCCAGGTGTAGGCGCCTCCCAGTGGATTTCCCCCATGTGACTGTACGGTGTACACTGCGGGTCATCAGCATTTCTCCCTTTGTCCCAACAGCAAATTATGCCTGCGGAGGCTTCCTGACCCAATCTTCAGGGAACTTTTCCAGCCCATTCTACCCTAGGAACTATCCGAACAACGCCAAGTGTGTGTGG
Organism: Madoqua kirkii; assembly: GCA_006408675.1. Lineage (NCBI taxonomy): Eukaryota > Metazoa > Chordata > Mammalia > Artiodactyla > Bovidae > Madoqua > Madoqua kirkii. The sequence continues at coordinate 26,967 of SJYC01039788.1, read as the reverse complement.
GACATTGAAGTCCAAAACAACTACCGGGTGACCGTGGCCTTCAGAGATGTCCAGTAAGCGCATGTGACGGTGGGGAGGGCTGTGTGGTGAGCACCTTGCAGACAGTTTAGGAGAAGAGAAATGGCGCTTCAGGAGAGATATTTGCCCCACTGCCCTTTCATTCCTATGGGTTCCATTTTTGATCGAGCCCAGAAGCAGCCGTGGAGGGGACGCCAGGATCAGAGTCCTGTGTCAAGCTGTAGGCTGCGTGACCTCAGGAAATCATTTAACTCTCCTGAGCCTCAAAAGAGGAGAATGAAATACCCGCTCCCCTCCCTTCCTGGTTCCTGGAAAAGTCACAGGAGAAATAGATGAAAATACTTGGGCAAACCCATGGGAGGGATTATTGTTAGAAGTAGTAAAGCACAAAGAATCCTATTAACAACCACACTAGTTTTTCTGAACTCTTTTCTCTCTGCTCCCTCTTTCTTGGGGGAGTAGTTTCAGGCAAAAGAAGAATAATTCTTGTGGCAGAGCATAGGTTATCTGTTCCTCATCCAATGAAGGGTGGGAATCCTTGTTTTAAGCAGAGGAGACAACATCAGAACCACCGGGATTATGATTGGCTCAAGGGGCAGGGGTGATCACACTGAGACACCAGTAGCTTGTAGAGTCCTGGAAAAGGGGTACCATCATTTTTTCTCTAACAGTCACCACTGAACAAAGCAGCTTTTTCTCTAGATTTCTGGTTGCAGTGGCCTGGGAGTTTCTGCCTTGGAAATTCGTGTGGAGTTTTGCAAAAGATATGCTGTTATTTTAATCTCTTTATCCTTACTATTCCTTTGGGGGATTGTACTTAAAGCTCATGAAATTCTACAGGGGAAGGTTGACTGTGACTAGTTCTGAGGCAGCATCTTAATAACAAAGACCACCATTTGGGGCATTTTAGGAAGCACTTTTCCTCTGTTAGAGCCTCATGATAGCTCTCTTCAGTATACTTGCATTGGGAGATTTCACCTTTATAAATAAGAAATCTGAGCTGCAGAGAGGTTATCTGACTTGCCCAATATTTACTTGTTCAATTATTTGTTTTTGTAACTACGAATTCATGGATTTTAAGAAAAAAAATTCTATGAGAAACTGTAGTCTTTTTTGATCAAAGTAAAAGTCGAAGGTGGGATGCCATTCTTTCTTACAAACTGTGAAGGGCTATCAAGAGAGGAGCTGTAGATTTCATATGCATGACCCCAAAAGGCAGGACTAAGACTGATGTATGGAGGTCATGGGAGGATGAATCTCCACAGGATTTAAGAAAGTCTAACAAACTGATGGTTACTAGTGGGGAGAGAGGTTGGGGGAGGGGCACTCGGGGTAGGGGATGAAAAGGTACAAACCATGATGTAGAAAACAAACCACAAGGCTCTATGGTATCAATACAGCCCAGGGAGGAGAGCCACTATCTCTTAAATAAGTTTATATGGAGTATAGCCTTTAAACATTGTAATCACTATATTTACACCCATACCTTGTGTAATATTGTACATTGACTCTACTCCGGTAAAAAATGAAAGTCTGTTCCCTTCAATTATTAATTTTGTCAGAGTTTTTGGCTTAGAGATGTAACACCTCTGACCGCCGGATCAAATCCTGGCTGAAAGTGAAGCCAGACTGTGCCTTCCATCCCTGCAGGCTGGAAGGGGGCTGTAACTACGATTACATCGAAGTGTACGACGGCCCCCACCACAGTTCCCAGCTGCTCGCCCGGGTTTGTGATGGGGCAAGGGATTCCTTCACCTCGTCGTCCAACTTCATTTCCATCCGCTTCGTCAGCGACACCTCTGTCACCAAGAGAGGGTTCACAGCTGAATACTTCTCCATTCCTTCCAATGGGAACACGAGTAAGTTCCCGCCCACCCGGGGTGACACCTCTGAGCGTCTTAGGTGGCTCAGCCAGCCTGGGGCTGTGGAAGGAGAAACGAGAGCCGCCCCATCAGGTCACCAAGGCTTGGTGTGGGGCAGAAGGGGGCCAAGAGCAAGGGGTCTGAGGACTGCGGCTGCCCAGGACTGGCCGACGGGTGGCGGAGTGGCCTTTCTGTGGTCAGCAGAGACAAAGCAGAAGGGGCGAGAGGGTGCCTGTCATCAGACAGTGGGATGTCAGTGCCAAGGGCAGAGGGGACCACCTGGCTTGAGACCTTGTGGCCTTCCCAGAGAGTGGGACACTGTGGCCTTGTCCTGAGACCTCGCACATTTGGCTGATTCCTGGAAGTGGTCTGAGCTGCTCTCTCAGCCATGTCCAGCAGAGGCTGGCGGCCACAGTTGGATCTGTTAAATGGACTGATGTACAGATTGACCAGGGGCTGGGCAAGGAGATGTGCTGGCTATCTTTGCGGTCAGGATTTTAAGCACTGACCTGCCCTTAGCTGCAGGACCTGTGCTAAGTCCATAGCTAAGGATGTTGATCTCCCAACATCCCTGAAAGTTGCCCCAAGTGTTACTCTGTGTGTGTGTGTGTCAGTCACTCAGTTGTGTCTAACTCTTTGCAATGCCATGGATTGTGGCTCATCAGACTCCTCTGTCCATGGAATTCTCCAGGCAAGAATACTGGAGTGGGCTGCCATTCCCTCCTCCAGAGGATCTTCCCCACTCAGTGGTCAAACCCGAGTCCTCCGCATTGTGTGCAGATTCTTCACCATCTGAGCCCCCAGCACAGCCCAAGTGCTATCCTACTAAAGGGATAAATGGCAACCTGGCAGAAACATTTTGTTGTTTTACATCTTGCCTCTGTTTCTCCATCAGAGGAATCCTGGTCCCTGTGCCCTTATAGGGGTCTCAGGAGAATGAAACTGACTTGAGCCCCAGGGCATCTGGGGGTATGGTGAGCTGTGTCCGCAGGAAGACCATGTGCCAGCCATCTCAGTCTTTTTCTGTGGGCTTAGCGGAAGGTGCGCTGACTGACCACACTGTCTGCCTTTGGCCCCCAGAGCTGCTTTGCCTGCAAAATCACATGCGAGCCAGTGTGAGGACGAGCTACCTCCAATCCCTGGGCTACTCTGCGAGGGACCTTGCCATTCCCGGCTCGGACACAAGCTACCGGTGTCAGCCCCAGATTACGTCGAGAGAGGTGACGTTCCTGATTCCCTACTCCGGCTGTGGCACCACCCAGCAGGTAAGCCTGGAGCCTCTCCCAGCCTCCTGCCAAGCAAGCTTTTTTAGCAATTGCTGCTATGCTTTGGGAATCCTGGGGACCCAGAAAACATGACTGTGGTATAACCAGAACATAATCTGGGTGAGGATATAAGTGTGTTCCTTGGTGTCATGACGTGGCTGCCGCCATGTTCAAACAGAAAAAGAAGGAGGGTCAGCGGGGAGTTTTTTCCCACAGTGTCCAGCAGAGAGGGTGCCTGGTAGGCTGCCATCAGGTCAGCAAGAACAGTAGCAACTCCCAGAGGCAGTTACAGGTTTTGAAGGTCCTAGAGCTTTCATAGGTCGAGGTTGGGTTGGGTGAGAGGGATGGGTGCCTCTTTTGTGGAAAGAACACAAGCATATCTTACTTTCAGAAATCTTGCAGAAATGCATGGTGGTGCGAGAGCGTTCTGACCCCTGGGAGGACCTGTGCATGGGGTCGGGGTGGGGATGCGGGTGCTGAAGCCTAAGCTTAATTGTTTTTAGTCGCTAAGTCGTGTCCAGCTCTCATGAACTATAGCCCACCAGGCTCCTCTGTCCATGGGATTCTCCGGACCAGAATATTAGAGTGGGTTGCTATTTCCTTCTATGGGGGATTTTCCTCATCCAAGCATCAAACCCAGACAGATGCTTTTTACGCTGAGCCGCCAGGGAGGCCCTTACGCTTATCAGCTTCACAAAACATCCGCCTCTGCAGGTGTCACTTGCTGGACTGTCACCACCTGGGGTGACCAGCTGTCTTGGCTGACCTGGGGCTTGGCCGATTTTAGTGAGAAGTCCCATGTCCTGGGAAACTCCTCGATCCTGTCACCCTACAAGTGACAGACCCTGAGATTAGTCCCAAACTCCTCAAGTCCTCCAGCAATGAGATACAAGCAACAAGCCTCTCCTCATTGTCATCACACTTGAAAAGCAGGGAGATTGGGCTTCCAGGAGTCAAGCAGATTGCCCAAGGCTCCTTAGCCAGGGAGGTAGTGGCAGGGCTGACGTCAGGCTCTGAGAATCTCAAAAACGTGGCAATGGGTGAAGGAAGGCAAGCGCGCCAGATCCCCTGCCCTGAGATTCCATTTCTGCAAAGCTTAGGAATGGAGAGTCAGTGTGTGACGGGCCAGCCTGGTGGGGGTGATGTGTGCAGAAGGCAAGTGGGGCTCTGGGGCTGAGAGAATGCCGGGCCTCTTGCTGCCAGCACTATAGCACGCTGGCACGCTTAGGCTTGTTGCGTTTAACTTCATGCAAATTTATTTCAGACTCTCCATTCTAGCTCTGAATTTTTGAGTGCCACCTAAGTAACCACTTCCAGATCTTGTCTATCAGGGAACGGTTCAGTTCAGTTCAATTCAGTCACTCAGTTGTGTCCAACTCTTTGCAACCCCATGAACTGCAGCACACCAGGCCTCCCTGTCCATCACCAACTCCCAGAGTCCACTCAAACCCATGTCCATGGAGTCGGTGATGCCATCCAGCCATCTCATCCTCTGTCATCCCCTTCTCCTCCTGCCTTCAATCTTTCCCAGCATCAGGGTATTTTCCAGTGAGTCAGCTCTTTGCATCAGGGGGCCAAAGTATTGGAGGTTCAGCTTCAACATCAATCCGTCCAATGAACACCCAGGACTGACCTCCTTTAGGACGGACTGGTTGGATCTCCTTGCAGTCCAAGGGACTCTCAAGAGTCTTCTCCAACTCCACAGTTCAAAAGCATCAATCCTTCAGTGCTCAGCCTTCTTCACAGTCCAACTCTCACATCCATACAGGACCACTGGAAAAACCATAGCCTTGACTAGATGGACCTTTGCTGACAAAGTAATGTCTCTGCTTTTCAATATGCTGTCTAGGTTGGTCATAATTTTCCCTTCAAGGAGTAAGTGTCCTTTAATTTCATGGCTGCTATCACCATCTGCAGTGATTTTGGAGCCCCCCCAAAATAAATTCAGCCATCTATTTGCCATGAAGTGATGGGACTGGATGCCATGATCTTCGTTTTCTGAATGTTGAACTTAAGCCAACTTTTTCACTCTCCTCTTTCACTTTCATCAAGAGGCTCTTTAGTTCTTCTTCACTTTCTGCCGTAAGGATGGTATCATCTGCCTATCTGAGGTTATTGATATTTCTCCTGGCAATCTTGATTCCAGCTTGTGCTTCCTCCAGCCCAGCGTTTCTCATGATGTCAAGGAACAGACACAGAGCAAATACTTTTATTAGGCTTGTTGTTGTTTAGTTGCTGGATTATGTCCAATTCTTTGGGGACCCCATGGACTGTAGCCCCCCAGGCTCCTCTGTCCATGGGATTTCCCAGGCAAGAATACTGGAGTGGGTTGCCATTTCCTACTCTAGGGGATCTCCCTGACCCAGGGATCCAACCTGCGTCTCTAGCATTCGCAGGTGGATTCTGTACCACGGAGCCACCTAGGAAGTTTTTTATTAGGTTTAGGTCTGCAGCAAATACACAGCATGAAATGCTCAAATGTGTAGTGTGTGTGACACACACGATCAGAGGGTTTGCCAGTCACCAAAGACATTCTGCCCATTTGCTGTGTGCCAGGCAAGGGGCCCTGAGGGTGCTATGCCTCGTCTGTTCCAGTCACAGGGAACAGTGACAGAGACAGAGGACTCTTGATTAGCTAACCAGATGAGCCTGTGGGCGGCAGACGGGTGCCTGGGCCCGAGGGTCTGCAGTCACCACTGTGGCACCCAGCTCCCATCGGATCTCTTTCTGGGAGGATCTGAGTGGGTCATGGAGGCATAAGTGCAGAGAAGCGTACAGATGAGTCACGCCCTGCAAACGCTCTAGTCCACCTGGATTTTACATTTTGCAAATCAGTCATGTTGGATTCTGGTTTGCCCTGAGTTTAGTTAGTAGGAGTCGGTCCACCACAGGCAACCACCCCTCCTGGCTCCAAATGTGCAGCCTGGAGCCTCTGATGTCTGGGCTATTCCATCCGTGTTCCTTCATTTCTGTTAGCAGACGCCAAAGCCGCAAGGCAGCCCCGGTCTTCTAAGCTGGATGGTCCTGGGCTGCATAGGTTGACTTTTATTCCTCTGCTTATTTAAATACCTGTATCCTCTACAAACCATGCCCACATTTCATTCATCTTTGCCACAGCCTACGCCCCTTGGTGCGGAGCCTAAGCCTTTATAATCAGATTACTGACGGCTAGTTTGTGTGCCAGACACCGAACTCTGAGTTTCAGTAAGACTTTCAAAATTCTTGAGACAACCTTTATTCCCACTTAATCAAGAGGAAACAGAGGCTTACAGAGGTTAAGCCGCTTGCTCAAGGCCACATGGTCACGAGTTGCAGAGCAAGGTTCAAAGACAGGATAGTGTGATCTGTAGCTGAAACTTTCTGCATCTCCTCCAGGGTCCCTGTTTAGCCAGTGTTGAGCGAATGTAGAGGTTAGGACAGCCTGCCCTCCCGATCCATCTCACGCCTTGCACAATGTGGGCGTGCATGCTCAGCCACTTCAGTAGTGTTCAGCTCTTTGCGACCCCTTGGACTGCAGCCCACCAGGCTCTTCTGTCTGTGGGATTTCTCCGGCGAAAATACTGGAGTAGGTTGCCATGCTGTCATCCAGGGAATCTCCCCAACCCAGGGGTCGAACCCACCTCTCTTGCATCTCCTGCATTGGCAGGTGGGTTCCTTACCCCTAGTGCCACCTGGGCAGATGTCTAATAACGAATTTTAAAGTCAGAACTGCTTCTTATGATCAAGAACTAAACCCACATGCCACGTGGCTTGGCGTGCATTCAGAATCTAGCTTGAGCATGGAAACCAGAGACAAATGTGGATTCAAAAACACTTCCATGTGAATGTACAAACTGAAGACACTTCAGTTCAGCTTTGAAGGAGTATCAAGATGGCAACATTTATGTGGTTTATTGTGCTAATCACTGGCACTCCAATATAAAGTTCCCCACTTTTTAAAAGAAAATGTAAATACAGCGTACTTCCCATAGAGGCTTCCCTGGTAGCTCAAGTGGTAAAAAATCTGCCTGGAATGTAGGAGACTGGAGTTTAATCCCTAGGTCTGGAAGATCCCCTGGAGAAGGGAATGGTTACCCACTCCAGTATTCTTTCCTGGAGAATCCCATGGACAGAGGAGCCTGGTGAACTATAGTCCACATAGTTGCAACGAGTCAGACACAATCGAGTGAGTAACACTTCCCATGGAGGCCTGGAAGGCACAGAGCCCCTTCTAGGTTCTCCTCCAGACCTGAGGCCAAAGTGCAGGCTCTTCATCCCCTGCAGCCCAGAGACTCGCTCTGACAGGAAAAATGGGAAACCAAGGTCAGAGAAGAGGCAAGGTTCCCCCAGCGGCAAAACCACTTCGAAAGTGAAAGTGACATCGCTCAGTCATGTCCAACTCTTTGCGACCCCATGGACTGTAGCCTACCAGGCTCCTCCATCCATGGGCTTTTCCAGGCAAGAGTACTGGAGTGGGCTGCCATTTCCTTCTCCACTAAAGCCACTTTAATTATCTGTTAAACTTTTCTCTTTTCACAAGTCTTTCTGGAAAGGACTAATTCAGAGCTGAGCTCTGCAACTTCAGACATGGAGCGAAAGCCTCTGCAACACATGCTGTTCTAAAGAATAATTATATTTCGGTTGTACAAGTGCTGGCTTCAGAAGGGAACTTGTTTAATCTCCCAAATGGCCAGCAATGCACTTTTGTTTCTCATGGTGTACATGACTGTGACTCAACGACTCACTTTTTTCCTTGTTGTTGATTCAGCCGCAGGGCATGTGGGACCGTAGTCCCCTGACTAGGCATTGAACCTCCACCCCTGCACTGGAAGCACAGTCTTAACCACTGGACCACCAGGGAAGTCCCCCTTCCATTTTTTTTTTTTAAGAGTAAGGTTGTCTTACATTTTACAAGGGCTTCTATCTAGGCCACTATTTTTGTGTCCATTCCTGCAAAGGCGCCCACAGCTGGTGGGAACTCGTACCAGGCAAGGTTCCGAGCATCACAGCATTTGGGAGGGAGAGTCCTCCCCCTCCCCTGTCTCCACCTGGGAATGCTGCCCCTGTGCTCAGCTCTCCTGCAGCCAGATGGTCATGGCCGTGGGGCTTCCAGGGGCGCGTGTTCACTTGTGACCTTCTGGCCATTTGGGCTTGCTCCTGCCAGCTCCATCCTTCTTTCATCACAGTAGTTTTGCTGGGCTTCTACGCCCCAGGTCTTTCCTCCATTCCATGGATTTTTACTGATGCTAATAATGCTATCATCAATACTACCAAGCTCTAGGAAAAGAGAGATGTTTAGACATCACCCTTTCCTTGAGTTACTCACAGACCATCAGGTTGTGAGACTCTTTTCCTTGGAGAGGTTGTTCTTACAAGACGTAAGCCCATCAAGCAGCATGAGAGACCAACAGTCATATGAGTTTGCTGCTTCCTGAAAGGTGCGGTAGGAAATGGTGTGGTTTGGGGAGCGGAGAGGCAAAGCATGACGGAAGTGCTCCTGCATTGCCATAGCGCCCACCTCGTGCTCCATAAGAGGCTCTGGGGAGGTTCCTGCCTAGAGGTCAGAGAGCTGCCATGGCTGTAAGTCTGGATCTCTATTGTTTGGGCTCCGGCAGCTTCAGACACCAAGCGGCAATAGTTACACGCACAGCCCCACAGCACAGTGAAATCGAATCCTGCCAGCCGCCCCTCCCTCACAACTGCATCCCTGTATTTGTCCCAGCAAGGGTGAGACTGAAACAGAAAAGCCCGAAGGGCCTCGAGCCAGGAAGACCAAACTCAGCTTAGTCATACAGCCAGGGTAGGGGGCATCCAGACACACCCATCCTTCCATAGCAGCAACTCCCGGGAGGGCCACCCACCTCGTGGTCTGTATCATGAGGCAAAGGAAAGGGGAGGTGTGAAAGGAGGGCATCTTGCTGGGAAGTATGTCCATCCCAGGTAACAGGAGCCATAGCGACAGGTACCTCCCATCTCTCTGAGGCTTTGGGAGCCTTTTGTAGTCTTGCAGCATCAGTTCAGTCTCCTCCTAACCCAAACCAGCAATGAGATGCCCTTAGTGGATGACATTTGCCTGATTCTGCTCTCCTTCCAGGTGGATAATGACACCATTACCTACTCCAACTTCCTCAAAGCGACTGCTTCAAGAAGCATCATCAACAGGAAGAGGGACCTCCAAATTCACGTCAGCTGCAAGCTGCTCCAGAACACTTGGGTTAACACGATCTATGTTACTAATGACACCATCGAGGTTGAGAACATACAATACGGCAATTTTGACGTGAACATTTCCTTTTATACATCCTCTTCATTCCTGTATCCGGTGACCAGCAACCCATACTATGTGAACCTAAACCAGAATTTGTACCTTCAGGCTGAAATCCTCCATTCGAATGCCTCCCTAGCCTTATTTGTGGACACCTGTGTGGCATCACCGAATCCCAATGACTTTACATCTTTGACCTACGATCTCATCCGGAGCGGGTAAGTAGCGTCTTCTGGGAGTGGACTTCAGCCTTTACTTGATAAACTCATGTCCAGCTAGCTCAGAGCGCAAAGAAGGCAGACTGGGCTCCAGCAGCCAGGCTATCATTTCTGGGTATCTGGAGAACTCAGGGAATTGTCAGTTGCCATCCAGCAGGTTAGCTATAAAGTAAAATTAGACCAAGTGACTAAACTCCAGGCGAGTCTTAAGTTTCCAAAGACATGTATGTAGCAGGAGCAACATTGATTTTGAAGCAGACTGCAGTTGAGAAACCAGCTTAGCACCATGTTAGCTGCATCACCCTGGATAGAAAATCGCACCTTTCTGAGCCTGTTTCTTCAGCCATCAGATGAGTGTAGTGAAGCCCTTATCCCAGTCTGCTGGGAAGGTTAAACAAGGGGTAGATGGGGCAGTGGACAAGGAGCCTGCCCAGCAGGTGGTCCACAGGAGGGTTGTGAAGGCAGCAGGTGGCCCAGTGACTGCCATCCTCCCCAGAGGACACGCCGCGCGTGGTTGGGTGGCATCAGGAGCACAGCGCCTTGCCAAGAGCTCACAGTGACTCCTCTGCTCCTCCAGGTGTGTGAAGGATGAGACCTACCGACCCTACCACCAGCCCTCGTCCAACATCGTCCGCTTCAAGTTCAATTCGTTCCACTTCCTGGACCGCTTCCCCTCCGTGTACCTGAAGTGCAAGATGGTCGTGTGCAGGGCATATGACCCCTTCTCCCGCTGCAACAGAGGCTGCATCGTGAGGGGCAAGAGGGATGTGAGCTCCTACCAGGAGAAGGTGGACATCGTCCTGGGACCCATCCAGCTGCAGGACTCGCCCCAGAAGAGGAACCTGGGTAGGTGGCCCCCCTCCCACCCCACCATCTTCCTGGGCTCCGGACCGTGAGCCACAGGGACTCAGGCTGCCTCCGTGGGTGTCCTGTTTCCCCTTGAACGGGGCACCTGTGCTATATGACACGGAGTCGATACAGAGTCGAACTAGACCTGGTTCCCATGTTCTTCCAAGGGCTTCTGGTCTGTGGGGGATGCATGTCAGGGGGTTGGTAAAGACAGTTCTAACCTGGGACACAGCACACCTGGCACCTTTATCCTTGGGTTCTGAATACCAATCTCACACTCATCCATGAAACAAAATGTTAATACTTACCTCTTAGGACTGCAGAGAGGGTTACATAAAACACCATTAGTTACACTGCTTTGGCCTCTGCCTGGTACAAGTCATTGGCTGCAAACAGCAGTGATTTTGTTACTATCATATTGTCATAATGTTAACATTAATGATCGCATTATTACCTATGATGATGACAAACTGTACCTTCGGGTCGTGACCTCAAGGTCTGTGCAGGGCCGTGTAGATGCAGGCAGGACTGGTTTATTCTGACAACTTCCAGTGGTTGACCCTGGAAAAGCCATTTTGTTTTCTGCACCTGGAATGGGGAGCGGAGTTCCCCTGCTGTGCTGTTCTGTTGTGGGTGTGGATGAGGTTATGTTTGCAGAGGGATTCCCATCTTTTCTGGTCCAGGTCAACAAATGTGGTGGCATTAGTGATGGGGCAGCAGTAGCTGCCACAACCCCCCCTGAAGGCACAGGATCCTCCTCACAGAGGTTCTTTGACAGCTCCCTTCCTCCCAGGGCCCAGACCCAGGCCCTGCCCTAGTCTGGCTGCTTCCAGGCTCTTCCCTCATATTTTCAGCATCCCGGGCATCTTTGTTGTTCAGCCGCTCAGTCATGTCCGACTCTTTGTGATGCCATGGACTGCAGAATGTCAGGCACTGCCCTTCACTATCTCCCAGAGCTTGCTCAAAATCATGTCCACTGAGTTGGTGAGGCCATCCAACCATCTCGTCTTCTGTTGTCCTCTCCTCCTGCATCCAATCTTTCCCAGCACCAGGGTCTTTTCCAGTGAGTTGACTCTGCATCAGGTGGCCAAAGTATTGGAGCTTCAGCTTCAGCATCAGTCCTTCCAGTGAACACTCAGAGTTGATTTCCTTTAGGGTGGACTGGTGTGATCTTTGGAAGATCATCTCTGGAAGATCCACTGTGTGCCAGGAGATAGAACTAAATAAATCAAAACCCCTGCAGCTCGAGCAGGAGGAGACACAGCTCCATCATAGGTCACCCACTTTGAGTGGTGGAGCTACAGAGAGAAGGAAGGTGGAGCAGGGACCAGGCAAAGGGTGTCGATGAGGCACCAATCCTGTCTCTGCTCTCTCTCTGTTCTCATTGACACGGCAGTAGCTTAAGTCTCTCCCTCTTGCTGGGACTTTGCAGCCATTCCCAGTTGGGGTCAAATGCCCCAACTCCCTCCCTTCACATCCATTAGGAGCCTTCAGCCAGAGAGACTATCTCAAAGCTCATCTCTGCTCTTCTGTTTAGAATCCTTCATTGCTCCCGAGAGCTGACAAGACACTGTGAAATCTGCCAGGGCTGATACTCAGCTACCCTTGAGGTGGGAGGAATCTGGCTTCAGTTTCCTGAAAAGCACGCTTTTCTCCCTTTATTTTTTTTTCCCTCCCACCAACAGTGCCATCGCCGTGCCCTGGGACCCCCCTCCCACTTCACCCTTACTTGTCTCCCCTTCTCCTTCCCTGCTGGCCTCATCCTGACCCCGAGTCTCCTTTCCTTCCCAGACCGGCAGGTGGTGGACACAGAGGAGGAGACCAGCACCCACGGGAGCTACCACACTGCCACCATTTTTGCCGGGGTCCTCGTGGTCATGGTCGTGGCCGTGGCAGCCTTCACGCTGGGGCGGAGAGTGTGGGCAGCCCGTGCCCAGCCTCCAAGCACTAAGATGTGAAACAGGAGGACACGGTGCTCAGACCCAAGTCCCTGTGCTCTGGAGCGCGTGAGGAGGGAAGAAACCAGTGTCCAGAGCTTGGTACCCAGAGCACGTAACTGTGTTAAACTCTGGCCTGGTGCATGGTGGGGGTGGATGGAGGAGGGGGGTGAAAAAGATGAGAGCAGGTTTCCTCCGAAACACAGGCTCGGCGCAGGGACAAAACATCAGGTAAGCAGGTCAGGGGCCTAAAAATCCTGCCTGCACCTGGGAGCTTACACACTAGGAGCACTTGTTGGGGATAGAATTTCTTTTCTGACCTTTTAGGAACCAGACTCTTTGGCCTGTGGTGTGTATATCTTAGCCTTTCTTTGTTATAGGGCAAGCTGAATAAAGAACTTCTTTCAAAGCAACTGTCAGACTGGTCACTTGTTTCTGGGGCTGCACCCAGCATGGACCTCTTCGTGTCTGGTAGAAGGCCACGGGGCCCTGGGCTGTAGTGACCCCAAGACTGAGGGGACTGTGGAGTGAGCAGTGGACAGACGGGACCAACACGGCTTCCCAGCCTTTTCCACTCAAAGCCCCGGGCGGCCTTTCTAGGCAAGGTGATCGTGGGTGGGCAGACTGCCACCCACCCCCACATCTGCCTGCCTCCCCTCTCAGACCCATTACAGCCTCTGTAGAAGAGCCTCGGGGGCGTTTCCTTCTTGCTCTGAATCCTTGATGGAGCAGGTAGTTTCAGGAGGCCGAGGCTGGCCTGAGGGTTAAGAAGGTGAAATGTCAGGAGCTTACAAGGGGTCACAGGACAGAAACCAGCAGTGACCCTGGACACATCTCCTTCCTCTCATACAGTCTCCTGGGAGGTGTGAGGAGGAGAGTGGATTTGGTGGAGGGTCAGGGAATACAGGAAGTGGGAACCTTTAAAGTCTTTGTGAAGGCATCTCCCACCAGGCTGATGGGGGCCAGGCTGATGCTGGGGCAGAGGGTTGGCCATGTGGACAATTAAACCTCTGTCCTCTGTCCTTTGGCCAGCGGGTCCTCATTTAAATCACTCTTGTTTGGGAGAGGGCCACTCACCCCTGCTTTCCTGGGACCTTCTTGGTTTAGCACAGCTCTCCTGTGTCCTGAGAACACTCTCTTCCCCAACAAACTGGGAGGGCTAGTCAACCTAGACTTCTGGTGGCAGGGCTACAGGGGAGCTGGTGTCTAGCTTCCCATGACAACCACAAAAAGCAGACAGGAAGGAGATGGAGGCAGGAGACCAGGTCACAGTGCAGGGTCTAAGGTGGCTGCTACCTACCTTGGTCCCAGGACACAGAGTTTGGGAGACCTCCCTTGGCTAAGGTCATTGATCATTTTTATGATTTTGGTCTCTAGGAGCCAAGAACAGATGGGTGAGAAAACTTGAGGTTTTGCTCTGGACGAGATCAAGACCCTGAGTTAAAAAGCATGTGGGCCTTCGTGGTGTGTATGTGTGTGTGTCTGTGCGTGCCTGTGTGTGTGTGTGTGAGTGTGGATCTGGAGTGGTCTGGACACTGTCTTCCAGCACCATTTAAGGATGTTGAGTCATCACTCATGTGCAGTCTCTGCCTGCAGGAGAAATGGAAAAAAAGAGTCTCTAATCGAGAAGGGTCCCTGGTGGCTGGAGTCTTAGGACCCAGTTCTACTAGGAAGCCCGTTTCAGGAGCAGATTCCTGGAAGGGAGGCTAGTCCTGTTCTGACTTCTCTGTGGAGGGGAGAAGGCGTTTGGGAGTTGTCTGTCTTTTCAGAAGGACCAGCTGGCATTTGCTAACAGGCTGTGTCCACAAAGCCCCCGGTGCTGAGCTCACCCTGGGCTGAGCTTTGCAGGGATGGAGAACAGTCAGATGAGGCCCAGGGCTCATCCCTGGACTTGTTCTCAGCTTGTAACTGTGTCTGTAATGTGTCTGACTCTGTTCTGTAACACGGGAAAGCAGATGCACACCATTCCTGGAGATAAGGCTGTTGAATTGGAATCCAGTTTAGCTTGAAGGGGAGGCAAAAGTTTGCCTTTACCCTATTAGGATTTTATGTGTCAGGGCCTGTGACTTCAGCTGACAGCAGGCAACTCAACAGGAGAAAAGCAGACAAGCTTATTTAGTGCAAGTTGAACATAATGTGAGGGGAGACTTCTTAAGAAATGAAAAATCCCCAAACTGGGAAATTTACTTGCTTTTATATGTGTTTCAACAAAGAGAAGCAACTGTGGAAAAGTAATTACATCATGTGGGGAGGATAAGATAGAATGATTTTATCAAGATCTCTGTGTGTAGAATTTTCTGGGCTCAACTTTATGTCCTGATGATAAGAATGTTATTTCCTTCTGGCATAAAGGGGATGCAATTCAATGGCAACTTATTCCTGCTTATAAGAAAACAAAGAAGATCAGAGCGTGCATGTGTGTACGTTGCTGTTTTTCTGGATTTGCCTTTTTCCCAAGTGTCTTTAAATCAAAATAATCAATATGCCTTATCAACATGTTTTACAGTGGGAAGTTGTGAATTCCTTCAGGGGTAAACATAAAAACATGCTCAAGACTTTAAATAGGCTCAGTTGTTTTAAAACTAAGTCATTTCACACTTTAGAGTCACTCTGGAGCCTCTTTGGCTGACCTGGTGCAGGCAGGGGTTCACAGTCTTCACTGCTCTCAACTTCAGCTCTTACAAAGGTGACTTTCCAGTCACTCTGAGAAACATTCCTTGGCCTTTGGGTAAAAACCTCCCTGCAATTCAATGCATGACTATGTGGATAACATAGAGGAAAAAAAAAAATCAAAAGCTCACGTGGCTTCAAATAGAAGAACAACGTTTCTAAGACCTGGAAACATTGATGAAATACTAATGGCTGGTGGAGTGAAGCTCAGGGGTTGCATGGGAGCTGGGACCCCCTGTCTCTCTCACAGGCAGGACCTACTGGAAGGACCAGGAGCCGGCCAACCTCATTGGGACTGATGAGCATCAACCTCCCCAATGACCATTAGACAAGAGAGGCTGATGAAAATCTGCTGGGTCTGGGGCCCCACTGTGGGAGGCAGAAGACAGACACAGCTGGTGCTCTTGGATATCTGACTGGATCTCCTACTAGAGCTGCCCTTTCCCAGTCTCTCTGCAGGAGGTTCAGTTGGTTCTGGGCTCATGGCCCAGGAAAGAGCCACGTGGAGGTCACTGCAAAACTGCTAAGATAGGAGAGGAGAGTGTGGAGATGGAGGATGGGGACAGGGCAGAGGAAGGAAGACACAGAGATTCACAAAAACATCCCACTCCAAATGGACCTGTGAAACCAAACGACAACACATAAAATAGACGAAATGCTAAACATGTTGGCCAACGAAATCAACAACTGGAACAGATATTCACTTCGGATTAGCTTGTTTGGGTGAACGTTTAACAAGGTAAATTTATATAACATAAGATGAACCATTTTAAAGTGTACTTCAGTGGAAGTTGGTATGATCACCATGTTGCTGCTGCTGCTAAGTCGTTTCAGTTTTGTCCAACTCTGTGCTACCCCGTAGATGGCAGCCCACCAGGCTCCTCTGTCCATGGGATTTTCCAGACAAGAGTACTGGAGTGGGTTGCCATTGCCTTCTCCGAATCACCATGTTGGGCAACCACCATCTTTGTCAACTTGCAATGCATTTTCAGCAGCCCTAAATGAACCCACGTGCCCATAAATGGTCATCCCTCTCCCCCTCCATCCAATTGGAAGATTAACACTGCCTCGCAACCATGAATCTTTTATGTCTTTATGGATTTACCTAGCATTCTAGATTAATTTTTTAAGATTAATTTTTAAGAACACTGCTGCAAAGACTGTAATTGGAATCTTAAAGTGACCAATGGTATCACTGAAAGCATAACTTCTGATATTTCTTAAAAGATTTTGAAATAACTTAAAACTTTTACAGGCACAAATTCTCAACAAAATCCTAGTATACTGAATCCAGCAATGTATAAAAAGAATTATGCTCACAGACATGTGGGATCTATTATGAGTATACAAGTCTGGTTCAGCATTCAAAAATCAATTATTATAATCTAGGACATCAAAAAGGTAAAAAAGAAAAATCACATGATCAGAACAATATATGCATGAAAACACTTGAAAGAATTCAGCTCATTCATCAGAAGTATTCAGAGTGAAATAGGAACAGAGGGAAACTTCCTCAGCTTGTGAAAAAATATGTATAAAAACCCCATAGCTGACATTATACTTACTGAGAGACAATGCTTTCCCACAAATATCTGGGTCAGGGCAAGTATATCCTCTCTTAGTGCTCATTTTCAGTATCATACTGATGACCAAAAAGTATTGCTTCTAGTATGCAATCGGCAAAGAAAGTAAGTAAAAAACATTCAGATTGGTAAGGAAGATATAAAATTTGTTCACAGATAACATGATCATTTCTTAGATAATGTGAAAGAATTGTTTAAAAAAAACTACATGATCACAGCAAGGTTGCAGAATGAAGACTAATACACAAAAGTCAATTGCCTGCCTGTGTATTAGCAATGAACAAGCAACACATTTGAAACAAAACCTATAGAATTTACTTAGAACCCCAAAATAAAATGCTGAGGTTTTAATAAAACAATTTTTTTCATGATTTATAAGAGAAAAACTACAAAACTCTGTTGAAAGAAATCAAAGTCCAGCTAAGTGAATGGAGAAGAAATCCACGTTCACAGCCAGGAAGACTCAGTATTGTCAAGATCCCAAACTGAGCTATGGATTCATTGCAACTCCTTTTGATATCCCAGCAAGTTATTTTGTGGGTTTTGACAAGCTGATTGAAAGCTTTATTTGTGGAGGGAAATGATTCAAATGGATGAAAAATTATTGAAGGAGAAGAACAAAACTGGGAGACTGACACTATCTGACTTCAAAATTTACTACAATGCTATAGTTATCAAGAGTATGATCAGCTCTCACAGCTTAATTAAAACAAAACAAAACAAAAATCACTCAAAAAAATGCAGAAATTCTAAATAGACAGTTCTTCAAAGAAGACACACAGAGGGCAAACAGACACATGAAAAGAATCAATACTACTAATTATTAGAGAAATACAAGTCAAAACCACAATGAATTATCACCTCACACTGATCAGAATTGCCGTGATTAAGATGTCTACAAACAGCAAATGCTGGAGAGAGTGTGGAGCAAAGGGAACACTCCTACACTGTTGGTGGGAATGTAAATTGGTGATGCCAATATGGAGAACAGTACAAAGGTTCCTTAAAAACTAAAAACAGAGTTAACGTATGATCCAGAAATCCCACTCCTAGGCATATATCCAGAGAAAACTCTAATTTAAAAAGAAACATGTACTTCCCTGGTAGTACAGTGGTTAAGAATCTGCCTGCCAATGCAGGAGCCATGAGTTCGATCCCTTTGGTCCGGGAAGATCCCACATGCCACCACGGAGCAGCTAAGCCTGTGTGCCACAGCTACTGAAGACTGTGCCCCACAAAAGTCACTGCAACAAGAAGCCTGTTCACTGCAACGAAGAATAGCCCCGATCTCCACAACTAGAGAAAGCCCGCAGCAATGATGACTCAGTGCAGTCACAAATAACACAGAAAAATAATTTTAAAAGATACACGTACTCTAATTAAAAAAATATATATCATTGCAGCACTGTTTACAATAGACATGACATGGAAGCAATTTAAAAGCCCATTGACAGGTGAAAGAATAAAGAAGATGTGGTGTATATATACATATGTAGAGAGATATATACATACCATGGAATACTACTCAATCATAAAAGAATGAATTAATGTCATTTGCAGCAACGGATGGACCTAGAAGTTGTCCTATTAAGTGAAGTAAGTCAGAGAGAGAGACAAATGTCATATGATGCCAGTTACATGTGGTATCTAATCATATATCTTGGTTCTTACACAGAAGACTTGAAAACACGTTCACACGAAAGTCTGCACTCTGATATTATGCAGTTCTATTAATTGTCATAACTCAGAAGCAACCAAGATGTCCTTTGGAAGGTGAATGGGTCAGTAAAGTGGAGTACATCCAGAAATGGAACATTTTGTAGCACTAAAGAGAAATAAGCTATCAAACCACAAAAGATGGTTTGTGGAAGAAACTGACAGGCATACTGATAAGTGAAAGTCGCCAATCTGATAAAGCTATACATTGTGCCATTATAGCTATTTGACATTCTAGAAAAGATAAAGCTATGAAGACAATAAAAAGGTCGATGGCTTGTAGGGCTTAAGGGAGAATGATGACAATGTGGAGCACAGAGGATTTTGAAAACTATGATAATTCTCCATGTGCTATTATAATGACGGATCCATGTCATTATATTTTGTCCAAACCCATGGATGTTCAACACCAAGAGTGAATCCTCATGTAAACTATGAACCTCAGATGATTATGATGCTTCAACTCTGATTCATCAACTATGACAAATGTTGCACTCAGATGAGTTTTGATGATAGTAGAGGAGGCTGTGCATGTGTGGAGCTTGGGTTATGTGGGGAACCTCTGTTCCTGTTTCACAATTGTGCTCTGAATCTAAAACTGCTTTAAAACATAGTCTCACGATGGGACTTCCCTGGTGGTCCAGTGGTTAGGACTCCACCCTTCCACTGCTGGGGCCCATGTTTGATCCCTGCTCAGGAAACAAAGATCTCACAAGTGGTATGGCATGGTTAAAAAGTGGTTTTATAAAAACAAGCATAATGAGACAGATTTTAAAAATAAGTATTTTACCCATCCATCCATTCATTACTTCTTTGATTCAATAAATATCATTTGTCAAAAAAACCCCACAAAAACTAGCAATTCAAAGTTTTCTGCTTCAAAAAACCATGCTTCCTGAGAGTTTTTTCTAATAGTACAAAGTGAGTTTTATTTAGCACCTAACATATGAGATAATTTCACATAAATTATAAGAAAGACTTGACAGAGAAATGAAGGGTACTTGGTGCATATTTTGTCACAGGATGTAATGGATTGCAATTTCCTGAGACTTGTTTAAAAAAAGAAATATAACTCTCAACAAAGTGTATATAGAGGGACCACAACTCAACATAATAAAAGCCATATATGACAAGTCCACAGCTCGTATCATATTCAGTGGTAAAAAGTTGAAAGCGTTGCCATCCAAGATGAGGAACAAGTCAAGGATGCTCACTCCCGCCACTTCTATTCAACATGGTATTGGAATTCCTAGTTACAGCAAGCCGAAAAGAAGAAGAAATAAAAGGAATTCAAACTGGAAAGGCAGAAGTTAAATGTCAATGCTTACAGATGGCATCTTAGAGTACATGTGTTCAGTCACTCAGTTGTGTCCAACTCTGCAACCTCGTGGACTGTAACTCACCAGGCTCCTCTGTCCATAGAACTTCCCAGGCAAGACTAGTGGACCAGGTTGCCATTTCCTACTCCAAGAGATCTTCCTGACCAAGGGACTGAACCCACTTTTCATACATTGGCAGGAATTTTGTCAAATGTGTTGCACTGAACTTTGACTGTGTGGATCACAACAAACTGTGGAAAATTCTCTAAGAGATGGGAATACCACACCACTTTACCTTCCTCCTGAGAAATCTGTATGCATGTCAAGAAGCAACAGTTAGAACCAGACATGGAACAACAGGCTGGTTCCAAATTGAGAAAGGAGTACATCAAGACTGTATATTGTCACCTTGCTTATTTAACTTATATACAGAGTACATCATGCAAAACGCCAGACTGGGTGAAACACAAGCTGGAATCAAGATTGCTGGGAGAAATATCAATAACCTCAGATATGCAGATGACAGGCAGAAAGTGAAAAGGAACTAGAGTCTCTTGATGAAAGTGAGAGAGTGAAAAAGTTGGCTTAAACTCAGCATTCAAAAAATTAAGCTCATGGCATCCAATCTCATCACTTCATGGCAAATAGATGGGGAAACAATGGGAACAGTCATAGATTTTATTTTCTTGGGCTCCAAAATCACTGCAATAGTGACTGCAGCCATGAGATTAAAAATAGCTTACTCCTTGGAAGAAAAGCTATGACAAACCTAGATAGCGTATTAAAAAGCAGAGACATTACTTTGCTGACAAATATCTGTCTAGTCAAAGCTATGGTTTTTCCGGTACTCACGTATGGATGTGAGACTTGGACTATAAAGAAAGCTGAGCGCCAAAGAATTGATGTTTTTGAACTGTGGTGTTGGAGAAGACTCTTGAGAGTCCCTTGGACTGCAAGGAAATCAAACCAGTCCATCCTAAAGGAAATCAGTCCTGAGTATTTGTTGAAAGGATGGATGCTGAAGCTGAAGCTGAAGCTCCAATACTTTGGCCACCTGACGCGAAAAACTGACTCATTGGAAAAGGCCATGATACTGAGAAAGACTGAAGTCAGGAGGAGCAGGGGTTGAAAGATGGTTGGATGGCATCACTGACTCAATGGACATGAGTTTGAGTAAGTTCCAGGAGGTGGTAATGGACAGGGAAGCCTGGCATGCTATGGGGTCTCAGAGTCAGATACAACTGAGCTGAAGTGAGCTTGTACATGGGCAGGCTGAGTCTACCTGGGAAGCCCCATAGTACAGATGCCTCCCAAGATCTCCTAGCATTCATTGATAAACTTGGTAAATTTGCAGGAAACAAAATTAATATATAGAAATCTATTGCACTTCTACTCACTAATAACAAACTATCAGAAAAAGAAATGAAGAAAACAATCCATTCGTAATCACATCAGAGATGATTTGATAAAATGTGACAACTGATGTCCTGAAATTGTCTACAGAGCGAAAAAAAGTTTTGTGCTCAAAGGCCATACTTTCAGGCAGTTTTACAAGGAAATATTGCTGTTTTCAATTATCTTTATCTTATTCAAAATATCTTAGAGAACTCAAAAAGGCTACCCAAATCATTTTAAATATAGAAAAATCTGATGAAACTATGACCTGATATGAGTAATAGGCAAGGATAGTACAGGAAAGGAAATCAGTAAATAAAATTTATGAACATAGGTGCAGACATAAAAAGGATAGGAGAGAACTTCGGGAAACTAAACTCCATAATTTAAAAAATATTCTTAAAAAATAAATATTTATCCTAAAGATGCAAAGATAACTTGAAATTTAAAAATCTGTGAAAGTAACTTCTCATATTAATAGAATAAACACTAAAATCCATATTAACACCTCAATGGATACAGAAACAAACTCAAAAAAATTGAATAGCTGCTAATGTTGTAACAAAGCTATTAGAAATTAGTCATTGAAGGAAACAAGTTTGCTTTCATAAAGCACAACTAGAAAGAACATCCAGCAAAACATACAGTTTATGATTGAGACATAAAGAGCGTTCCTAGAAATGGCAGCCCACTCCAGTATTCTTGCCTACAGAGTCCTGGGGACAGAGGAACCTGGTGGGCTGCTGTCTATGGGGTCACAAAGAGTCAGACACGACTGAAGCGACTTAGCAGCAGCAGCAGTAGAGTTAAGAACACCCCAAGATGGCTGTCTGCACAATTCATCAATATTGTGCTGGAAGATTTAGGAATTATGGCCTTTCCTCCAAAGAAAAGCAGAGCTAGAGCAGGTCTGCTTAGCTTGGGGGCCCAAACAAAAGATAGTTGTTGTTCTTCTAAGACTCTCTAGGGAATCTTAGAAAAACTTTGTGTCCCTCGAATCCTGGGAACCTGAAGGAGTAAGGGTGTCTTTTTCTGCACCTGTTAGTCAAGTTCCTGCTGACTGGGACCCCCATCTCAAACATCTTCAACCGCAAGGACGGGCAGTGCCTCCTGGAGCCGGAAGGGAAGGGGCTTTGGGGTGAGCTGGCCCAGTGGCTCTGGACTGGCGGCCCCACCATCCTCTTGCTCTGCCTCCCTTGTGACTTGGCTTCACCCTCAGTTGGGAGGACGTGGAGCAGACCTCTCCCACCTCCCCTGCAGCCAGAACTCCCCGGTCACTTCACCTGGGGACATGCTCATTCCTGCACCATCGCCAGGATGGGGAGCTTCCTGGGGACACTCACACCACCTCCTTCACCACTGAGGCCAGTTCTTGAAGCTGGGTCTGGGGTCAGCTTCTCCCAAGTGGCACATGCAAGGGGACCAGACACTGAATAAACCTGTGGCTCCAGGAAGGCAGCTTACAAAATTCCCAGCAGACCCTTCAGCTCCTCCCTGAGAATAAAATCGTGGTCACTGAGAAGGAGACGATGCCTACCCATGGGACGGTCTAGAAAGAGAGTACTGGGAAGCTCTGATGGAGTGGCAGGTACTTAGGGGGTCTTTGAGCCAGGTGCAGACACCCAGTGCATGCCATGGAGAGGAAAGAGAGGAGAGGTGTGCAGTGGAGCAGTCCACAGGGAAGGGGCTGGAAGCAAGGCGACCAGGCTTCTTTAGGAACCTCAGAAACCAGGTATGAGCTTTGGGATGGAAGTCCTCAAGAGCTGCTGTTACCCCGTAAACTTTCTCCAGAGGGTGTTGTGAATTTAGAAACCTAAGATTTTGATTCCTGAATGCCCCTAGAAAAGAGACTATTCCCACCTCCCACCCCCAGGCAGCCACAGCACTGCAGGGGAGGACAGTGGGCCTGATGTGGGATGACGTAGGGTGAAGACAGGCTGCTTGGGCTGGGATGTAAGATGAGGAACTGCCTTCCTTCCATGGTTCCTGCATTCCCTCCATCCAGGCACTTCCATCCATGGGCAGCTCCTTGACATCTCCACAGACCAGGGCCAGAAAGCTTTCTGTGTGGAGTGGACTGTGAAAGGAATCTGGAAATGATGAGGAAAGAGAGATTCTAGATGGCAGGGGAACTGTGAGGAATTATTGCATGTTATCATAGTCACAACCAGGGAGCTTAACCACTGGCACAGAACCAGCATTGTTTTCAGAGAGGGAGACCCTGCCGAATCAGCCTCCTCCTCGAGAGAGCTTGAGGGACCAGATGGCTCAGGCAGCTTCCCTGGGCTCTCCTTGAGGTGGAATGTTTCTCCCACTGTGAACCCATTAGGGCTTCTGTAAAGAAAGATAGGACTTAGAACAGGAAGTTTCTGCAACCCATAAGGAAAAGTGAGTGACGCAATCGTAATAGAAACTGGCCCAAAGATACGCATGAACAGGCATTTCACCAAAGGCCTACAGTTGAGCTAAAGGCATATGGCAAAGAGACCGAACTTACTGACATTTGGAGAAATGCACATTTTAAAAGATGTTTTATGAGCGTTTCTCATCTGCAAGGAATTCTGAAAAATTTAATAAAATTCAGAGTTGCTTACCTTCAGGAATATGGACATCGTGTTCTCCTGGTTGGTGTGTAATTGTAATGGTCCTTGAAAGGCGATTGGCCTGCTCTTCCTTTAAATGGAAGAATGACTTCCATTGTATAGACAGACCATGTTTAATTTATGCATTCGACGATGGATGGATGGATATTTGGGTTTTTACCACTCTTTGATAGAATAAGGCAACTATGAATATTTATACACAGTATTCTGTGCGGGCACGTTTTCATTTCTTTGGGTAAATACCTGGTAGAAAGTTGGCTTATTATCCCCCATGTGTTGAGATTCTGATGCATGTTTTCAACAAGGAGCTCTTCTGGTTTCTTATAACTGTAACATCCTCACTAGTCTGAACCATGTGGGTCTTGGTATAAGTATAGAATAAATGCCAACATGTGCACACCTTTCTCCATGTGGACACACCACATACAGGCAGACATGTACTCCAGCTGCCCCACCAACCATGACCCGCACCTGGAGCAGTTGGGGGCTGTTTACCTGCCTTTGCCCTGAGTGACACAGGAGGGCTCTTAAGACCAGGCAGCCAGGATGTCAGACTGGTCCTGTGTCTGCCACTGGTGCCCTGGGATGTGAGCAAGTCCCTTGGTCTCTCTGGGTCTCAGTTCCTCTCCATCCAAGTCATACTGAGGTCTATGAGGTAACTAGAGGTGGACATGCTGCAGCTGAGCCCCAGGGAAGAGGGCCCTGCAAACAGGGCATCCTGGTGGTCTGTGGCTAGTTTGCCAACCTTCATCGAGGACCACAGAAACAAGAGAGGGAGGGGAGAAACAGGCCATCATTTCCCAGTCTGGGCGGGAAAGGACACAGAAACTCTGACAAAGACAAGAGGGAAGCAGCAGGCACCTCCCTTCTGGAGAACCTGGGGCTCCCGCAGCCCTGCAGGGCTGGGCTCCAGGGGAGGAGGAGGTCAGGCGTCAGCTGCTGTGTGCATATAGCCCCAGGCCTCCGGGGCCAGGCTCAGTGCTGAGGCTGGTGCCAGGCTGCGAAGATGAAGCTGTCCAGCGTCATTCCTTGGGCCTTGCTGCTCAGCACAGGTAAAGCCTGGCCCCCAGCCCCTTGCCCCCAGGCCTCTCTGCTTCCTGTTCAACCTAGAGAGTCTGTGCAGTTTGCTTGCTGCCCAAGAAGAGGGTCTGCAAGCTGCCCTCCTCCAAGGAGATGCCACCCTTATCCTGGCCTGGAGGAGGAGGGTCCAGCAGGATGGCCATGACCCAAGGCTGCGCATATAATGACTTTTAAGCATTTTTTGGGCTGTCCGTCCTTGTTCTGGCATTTATCCCCTGGGCCCCCTCTGCCTTAACCAATGTCCCCTGAGATGCTTCCCTGGTGGCTCAGCTGGTAAAGAATCTGCCTGCAATGCGGGAGACCTGGGTTCTATCCCTGGGCTAGGAAGATCCTCTGGAGAAGGGAAAGGCTACCCACCCCAGTATTCTGGCCCAGAGAACTCCATGGACTGTATAGTGCCTGTCTCTTATACACATCTCCTTTTAGTCAATGTACTGTGGCTCAGCTGGTAAAGAATCTGCCTGCAATGCGGGAGACCTGGGTTCTATCCCTGGGCTAGGAAGATCCTCTGGAGAAGGGAAAGGCTACCCACCCCAGTATTCTGGCCCAGAGAACTCCATGGACTGTATAGTGCATGGGTCACAAATAGTCGGACACGACTGAGCGACTTTCACTCACCTGGGATGCCCTGCGGGACAGCCAGCCCTCACCCACACCTGGATGAAGTGAGCCAGTCATGGTCAGCTTTGCAGGGGTCTTGGTGGTGTGACTGTGTGGGTGCTATAGGTGGGACCCTGGCTGGACCTGACTGGAGGGTGGCATCCAAAGGTAAGCGGGGGCCCTTGCAGAAGCCCCTGGACAGGTGGATGCTCTGCCTCTGCCCCGGGGATGGAGACGTGGCAGCAACAGGAGCTCAGGAATGCCCCGCAGGAGCAGCAGGTCCCAGCAGGGCTGAGGACGTCCTCACAGGCAGCCATCGTCCTTCAGGGGCCTAGGTGCTGGGCCTGCACTGAACACAGCGGGCCCCTTGCTGGCTTGGGCTCCCGAGGCGCCACTAGTGGTAAAGAATCTGCCTGCCAATGCAGGAAACTCAAAAGAGATGCGGGTTCCATCCCTGGGTTGGAAGATCCCTTGGAGAAGGCAATGGCAGCCTGCTCTAGTATTCTTGCCTGGAAAAGTCCTTGGACACAGGTGGCGGACTACAGCCCATGGCGTCTCAAAGAGTCTGACACGACTGAGGGACTCGCTACTCGTGCTGGTTGCCAGTGCTGGCAGGAAAGAATCGGAAGGCAGCCATTTCTTCAGGGAAACCTCTGTCTCCTCCTTCCTGGTTCTCTCTGTCCCATTTTGCCCTTCCTCCTCTGCCCTTTTCAGCTCCGTCTCCTCTTCTCCTCTCTCCTCACTCAGCTTCCCTCCCCTCTCTCTGTTTTCCTCAGCTGCTCACCTTTGCCCTCACACTTCCCGTCAGGGACTGTCCCCATGACTAGGCTCTTTCTCCCTCCCCCCTTCTCTCCCTACGTCAGTGGTGGGTCATGACCAGGGGCTGGGTGGGGCCGAGTGGAAGGAGAGGGTCGTGCTGTCAGTGTGTGCGCCCAGATCCTTCTCAGGGTCCCTCCCAGGCTCCTGCCATGAGGCCCTTCCTGTCTCCCTGGCCCGGGGTGGGGGTGGGGAGGGGCAGGCCTTCTCCTGCGACACTTCGTGGGTGCCTTGTAGGTAGAAACGGGTCCATCAGAGCCCCTCCTGCCTCTGCTCTTTCTCAAGTGCCTTCAGTTCAAATTGTCAGTAGATCAAGATGGCATGTTTTGGGGTGATGTGTCTTGATGAACTCCTACAAGGGGCTGTTTGTTCCCCTGCTTCAAAGTCGGGACCTCAGACTCTAGATCAGAGGTCACTGTATGTGTGGGTTCAGGCCAGATACGTCACCTGAAAGGACAGGAATGATTTCTGCTTCTGTCCTTGAGGCCTGCTTTCACGCAAACCTTCATTTGTATCTTCCTAAGCATTCAGAAAACAAAGATCATAGCATCTGGTCCCATTCACTTCCTGGGAAATAGATGGGGAAACAGTGGAAACAGTGTCAGACTTTATTTTTTTGGACTCCAAAATCACTGCAGATGGGGACTACAGCCACAAAATTAAAAGACACTTACTCCTTGGGAGAAAAGTTATGACCAACCTAGATAATATATTCAAAAGCAGAGACATTACTTTGCCGACTAAGGTCCATCTAGTCAAGGCTATGGTTTTTCCAGTGGTCATGTATGGATG
>SJYC01039786.1:0-18716 GCA_006408675.1 Madoqua kirkii | reverse complement strand
CCCATCAGTGGGGTTGCCCAGGAGGCAAGGAGTCACCTGCAGCCCCTGTCGGGGGGAGAGTCCTGGGTGACCACCACCCCCTCCTGAAAGATAAGTCTCCTTCACCGTGGGCACCAGCCTAGGAAGTCTGGTGCACAAAACTGTGTGATGGTGTGGGGTCTGGACAGGGGAGGCTGCCTGCCGGAGCGACCACGATTCCCAAGGCTGATGCCTGCCCTTCCCTCTGCTCCAACAGACTCAACTGTAAAAAAGAGAATGTGGAAATCATAGACGGGCTGCCAGACGGTACTACATTTGGGAAGTTCTGTTCAGGGGAGCCTCTGGTGTTTAAATCTTCTTCCAATGTCATGACGGTGAAATACTACAGAAGTTCCAATGAGCCAGTATCGCTTTTTGATATATTTTACTACGGGCATCCAAAGGTAGGTGAGATGGACAGGGGTCTGCTGACGTGCCCTCTCCTGTCCGTGCATGGTTCTGAGGGCATGTGGCTCTTATGTGACTGCTGAAATAAGGTGGAATCTAAGTTCTGCATGATCATCCCTGGGTGAGCGAGAGTCAGCATGACCCAGTGAGTCTCTCCAGAGACATCCACCTACTCATTCCCAACATTCTGCATCTGAGATACTGGAACTGGAAAGACCCATAGGAAAATTCTTTTCAAATTTACTCTTCCCTTTGATTATGTCCCATATTCTTCCCAAATAGAAAATTTTTCTTTCTTGATCTTATAATATAACGTTAATCATTTCTAGTGTGTACATTTAAAATGTGTAGTACACACAGTATACTATATAAAATATATCTATTTATCAGATATATAGATATAACACACATATATATCTTAGTATATAGATAGAGTAGGATGTATACTCGCCATTTACTACACAAAATGTATATTATGGTCACCAAATATTTATGCATACAAATATATACATGTGTCACTTAGGGCAAATCAGACACAGTTTCTCAAAACTGTTTCCTTTTTCTCAGTAATGATCAGTTAAACTTTTCCCCCACTTATCAGTGGAAAGAAAATGCTTGTTTAATTGAAGTGAAGTGAAGGTTGCTCAGTCATGTCTGACTCTTTGCAACCCCATGGACTATAGAGTCCATGGAATTCTCCAGGCCAGAATACTGGGGTGGGTAGCCTTTCCCTTCTCCAGGGGATCTTCCCAACCCAGGGATCAAACCCAGGTCCCCCGCATTGCAGGCAGATTCTTTATCAGCTGAGCCACAAGGGTAAGAAAGTGAAAGTGAAATCACTCAGTCGTGCCTGACTCTTTGCGACCCTATGGATTGTAGCCTATGAGGTTCCTCCATCCATGGAATTTCCCAGGCAAGAATACTGGCTGTGTTGTCATTTCCTTCTCCAGGGGATCTTCCTGACCCAGGGATCAAACCCAGGTTTCCTGCATTGCAAGCAGATACTTTTACCCTCTGAGCCACCAGTGAAGTTCCCCGAGCCACAAGGGAAGCCCATGAATACTGGAGTGGGTAGCCTATCCCTTCTCCAACATATCTTCCCAACCCAGGAATCAAATCAGGGTTTCCTGCATTACACGCAGATTCTTTACCAACTGAGCTATGAGGGAAGCCCCTATGTAACTGACTTAACCAAACTCTAGTTAAGTTCTCCATCCACAGCTTAGTGATCATGCTCACACCTAAGAGTGGAAAGTGTGGCAGGTGAAAACAACCTTCCTGGAAGACTCTTCTGGAATCAGCTGACCACAAGGAGAGACACATCCTGGTCACCTGTCTGATGACACCTGCTAGTCCCATCCTGCCTCCGCCATTCTTTCCAACCTTCTGTCTCTTCCCTGCAAAGAAAGATTCCCCACTCCTGAGATTTCGATACTTGCTAGTCTTGTGGTTTGATCATTCCCCTTGTCATATAATCATTTTGAATAAACTCTCTTTACCCGGGTCTGGATTGGTTCTTTTACTCTAAATGTCCTCATGTCACAAGTTAGAGAATCAGACATCAGTGAGAATGAGAGGAATCTCTTCTGAAGTTCTTTAAAATCATAGGGGTTTTTATTGTTTGAGGCCTGTCTTCAGATAGTTACTTTGCCTATTTACTATTTCCCTCTTGTGCCCAAGATAAACCTCGAAGACAGAGTAGAAACATTGGAGCATCTTTCTGCTAAACTTTCTGATGATGTGGTTGGTGATAAAGAATATTTGATGGTGATGCATTAAATTTCTTCTAACGCCCACTGGCCAACTAGAACTACGTTCGCGTGTCTTAAAAAGATCTGCAAAGAGTAAAACATGTTTTGTTTGTGGGATCATCAGATTCAGGGGTTTTTGTTGGTTGGTTGGTTTTTTTGGTTTTAATTTTTACAATGTTGTGCTGGTTTCTGCCATACAACAACATGAATCAGCCATAATTTTACATATATCTCCTCCTTCGTGAGCCTCCCTCCCCTCCTCCATCCCAGCCTTCTAGGTCATCACAGAGCACCAGACTGGGCTCCCTGTGTAATAGAGCGACTTCTCTCCAGCTCCCCGTTTTACACAGGACAGTGTGTACATGCTGATGCAGCTTTTCCGTTCGCCCCAGTCTCTCCCTGTGCTACTGTGCCCACAGGTCCAGTCTCTATATCTGCATCTCCATTAGGTTCATCTATACCATTTTTCTAGATCTCATAAGTAAAGTAAAGTATCAGTCGCTGCGTCATGTCCAACTCTTTGCAAACCCATAGACTGTAGCCTGCCAGACTCCTCTGTCCATAGAATTTTTCAGGCAAGAATACTAGAGTGGGTTGCCATTCCCTTCTCCAGGGAATCTTCCAGACCCAGGGATCAAACCCAGGTCTCCTGCATCAGCAGTAAGATTCTTTACCATGTGAACCCAAGCCCCAAATCCCATCAGTTTCAATTCAGTCACTCAGTCATATCCAATTCTGCGACTCCGTGGACTGCAGCACGCCAGGCTTCCCTGTCTATCACCAGCTCCCAGAGCGTGCTCAAACTCATATCCATTGAGTCAGTGATGCCATCCAACCATTTCACTCTCTGTTGTTCCCTTCTCCTGCCTTCAATCTTTCCCAGCATCAGAGTCCTTTCCAACTAGTCAACGCCAGACTTCCCTGTCTATCACCAGCTCCCAGAGCGTGCTCAAACTCATATCCATTGAGTCAGTGATGCCATCCAACCATTTCACTCTCTGTTGTTCCCTTCTCCTGCCTTCAATCTTTCCCAGCATCAGAGTCCTTTCCAACTAGTCAGTTCTTCACATCTGGTGGGCAAAGTAAGTATTGGAGCTTCAGCTTCAGCATCAGTCCTTCCAGGACTGATTTTCTTTAGGACTGATGGGTTTGAAACGACCGTGTCACCTTGAATGTAGCCAATCTCACCTGACCTTGGAAGGTAAACCCCATGTATATGTGCTAATATACAGTATTTGTTTTTCTCTTTCTGACTTTCTTCACTCTCCTTAACAGGCTCTAGGTTCATCCACCTCACTAGAACTGACTCAAATTTGTGCTTTTATATGGCTTAGTAATATTCCCAGATTCAGGTTTTGATGTTGCATTTTACCAGAGGCCAGGATGTTAGGAGGACCAAGAAGCATGATGTTTGCCGGAGTGACCCAAACCCCACACGTGAGGGCACACTCGTGTCCTCCTCTGTGTTGTTTTGTTCCCTTTGGAGAGTTGGGGGATGTAGAGTCTCTTCCCAGACTTGGGCAGGGTCATCAGCTCCCCTGAGAGCACCACTGGTCTATCTGGACCATCCTGATGAGACCAGCTCAGAAGGTCATGCTGGGGTCTCCCTTCCTCAAGTGAATTCCCTGGAGGCGGGGTTTCTCTGCTAATGTTGTAGATTTTAGGAAAGATCCCACCCTGGTCTCTTCCAGTTCACCATCCAGCACACACATCTAAACACAGCTGATTCCATTTCCACTTCCGGTTGAAAACCCTTCTATGGATCTCTGTCTTCAGGATAAAGTTTACCCATCTTAGCCTAGTTTTTCAAAACCTTTCCTTTTCTGACCTTCCCTCCCTTCTAACCTCGTCTCCCCTCTGCTCCTCTCAATGTGGCCCATCACACACTGAGTTTTGGAGACTGAAGGATTTGGGACAACTCCATGCCTTTGTCACACGATCTTGTCTGCCAGGATCGCATCTGTCCAATCCTTTCAACTCACACGCCCTCTGCCAGAACCCCCCCCCCCCCCGATATAGGATACCACGGTTCAGATTGAGGGCTAACATTGCCTTATCATCTTCCTGACACCTCTTAGGTGCAGGGACCTGGCTCCTTCCCCCCCTCACTTACCTTGTGTAAGTCCCTGGGTCATTTAACTCATCATTTGTGTCTTAGCTGTGTGGCTGTACCATTGTGGGACTCCAGTGTCCAAGTTGCAATCCTTAAATGATTGAATGAGTGAATGAGTACAGGTTCACACATGCATTTTCAATGATCCTGCAAAGTACTGCATTTCTTTCCAGCTAGTCTTCACACAGGTTAACTTGGGAATCATATTTCCTTCAATTTAGGCTGAGCTGAACATAAACTATACAAAACTTTGTTCTATGTTTTCCAAATCTCTTGTAAATATGTTATCATACTTTCATAATTTAAAAAACAAAAAATGGAATTAATAATGAGAAGATTTCTTCTCAAAAAGTTGATAGTTCTAGAGAGTTTAACAATGAAAATCACTGCTTCAATGACCTTTAACTTTTCCAAAATATCTTGAGGAAGTGAAAAGGGTACCCAACTCATTTTATAAATTTAGAATAATCTGATGTAAGTATAATTGGATATGAGTAATGGGAAAGAACAGTACAGGAAAGAAAACTTCATGCAATCTAATTCAAGAACATAGATGTCAATATAAGAGCAAAAAATGAAATAGAATGCAGTTTTAGAAACTGAACTTAGTAGTGTGATAATATCTGTAAAGCATAAGGATTTATTCCAAGAGTACAACGATACACCAAAACACTATTTAGAGAAACTTGTCATGTTAACAGAATAAACATGAAATCTATAATGACACATCAATAGATTCAAAACAAATGAAACAAAATTCTGTAGCTATTAATGATGTCAAATAAAACTCTTAGAAACCACTCACTGACGGGTACCAGCTTAACATCATAAAGTGCAGCTATGAAAAACATCCAGCAAGATGGCTTCCTTACTGATGAGTCTTTGGAAGGAATTCCATTACATTATGAGCAATATAGAATGGCTGGCATCATCCTTGGTCAATTTTCTGCTGCAGGATTTGAAATTTTTGCTTTTACTCAACACAAACACACACACAAAAACAGAGCTGGAGCAAGTTTGCCAGCTTGGGGATTCAAAAAGGGAAAAAAAAGTTTTTCTTTTTTAAGACTCTCTAGGAAATTTTAGGAACACTTTTTTGTTCTCGGATTCATGGCACCTTGAAGAGATGAGGATATTTTCTCCTTCAAGAGACTGACACACCATCCCAAACACCTTCAACCACAAGTACAGTGCCTCCTGGAGCCGGAAGGGAGGGGGCTTTGGGGTGAGCTGGCCCAGTGGCTCTGGACTGGCGGCCCCACCATCCTCTTGCTCTGCCTCCCTTGTGACTTGGCTTCACCCTCAGTTGGGAGGACGTGGAGCAGACCTCTCCCACCTCCCCTGCAGCCAGAACTCCCCGGTCACTTCACCTGGGGACATGCTCATTCCTGCACCATCGCCAGGATGGGGAGCTTCCTGGGGACACTCACACCACCTCCTTCACCACTGAAGCCAGTTCTTGGAGCTGGGTCTGGGGTCAGCTTCTCCCAAGTGGCACATGCAAGGGGACCAGACACTGAATAAACCTGTGGCTCCAGGAAGGCAGCTTACAAAATTCCCAGCAGACCCTTCAGCTCCTCCCTGAGAATAAAATCGTGGTCACTGAGAAGGAGACGATGCCTACCCATGGGACGGTCTAGAAAGAGAGTACTGGGAAGCTCTGATGGAGTGGCAGGTACTTAGGGGGTCTTTGAGCCAGGTGCAGACACCCAGTGCATGCCATGGAGAGGAAAGAGAGGAGAGGTGTGCAGTGGAGCAGTCCACAGGGAAGGGGCTGGAAGCAAGGCGACCAGGCTTCTTTAGGAACCTCAGAAACCAGGTATGAGCTTTGGGATGGAAGTCCTCAAGAGCTGCTGTTACCCCGTAAACTTTCTCCAGAGGGTGTTGTGAATTTAGAAACCTAAGATTTTGATTCCTGAATGCCCCTAGAAAAGAGACTATTCCCACCTCCCACCCCCAGGCAGCCACAGCACTGCAGGGGAGGACAGTGGGCCTGATGTGGGATGACGTAGGGTGAAGACAGGCTGCTTAGGCTGGGATGTAAGATGAGGAACTGCCTTCCTTCCATGGTTCCTGCATTCCCTCCATCCAGGCACTTCCATCCATGGGCAGCTTCTTGACATCTCCACAGACCAGGGCCAGAAAGCTTTCTGTGTGGAGTGGACTGTGAAAGGAATCTGGAAATGATGAGGAAAGAGAGATTCTAGATGGCAGGGGAACTGTGAGGAATCATTGCATGTTATCATAGTCACAACCAGGGAGCTTAACCACTGGCACAGAACCAGCATTGTTTTCAGAGAGGGAGACCCTGCCGAATCAGCCTCCTCCTCGAGAGAGCTTGAGGGACCAGATGGCTCAGGCAGCTTCCCTGGGCTCTCCTTGAGGTGGAATGTTTCTCCCACTGTGAACCCATTAGGGCTTCTGTAAAGAAAGATAGGACTTAGAACAGGAAGTTTCTGCAACCCATAAGGAAAAGTGAGTGATGCAATCGTAATAGAAACTGGCCCAAAGATACGCATGAACAGGCATTTCACCAAAGGCCTACAGTTGAGCTAAAGGCATATGGCAAAGAGACCGAACTTACTGCAATTTGAACACCAATACAGTATACTGACACATATATCTGGAATTTAGAAGATAGTAATGATGACCCCGTAAGTGAGACAATAAAAGAGACACAGAGGTATAGAACGGACTTTTGGCTTCAGAGGGAGAGGGAGAGGGTGGAATGATCTGGAAGAATGGCAACAAAACATGTATACAATCATATGGGAGATGAAGCGCCAGTCTATGTTCAATACAGGATACAGGATGCTTGGGGCTGGTGTACGGGATGATCCGTGGAGATGGAGGAGGGAAGGGAGGTGGGAGGGGGCTTTAGCATGGGGAGACCGTGTGCACCTGTGGCTGATTCATGTCGATGTATGGCAGAACCAATGCAGTACTGTAAAATAGAATAAAGTATTAAATAAAAAAATAAAATATAAAAGCAAAAAAATAAATAAATAAAAGATGTTTTATGAGCCTTTCTAATTTGCGAGGAATTCTGAAAAATTTAATAAAATTCAGAGTTGCTTACCTTCAGGAATATGGACATCGTGTTCTCCTGGCTGGTGTGTAATTGTAATGGTCCTTGAAAGGCAATTGGCCTGCTGTTCCTTTAAATGGAAGAATGACTTCCATTGTATAGACAGACCATGGTTAATTTATGCATTCGCGATGGATGGATGGACAATTGGGTTTTTACCACTCTTTGATAGAATAAGGCAACTATGAATATTCATACATAGTATTCTGTGCGGGCACGTTTTCACTTCTTTGGGTAAATACCTGGTAGAAAGTGGGCTTATTATCCCCCACGTGTTGAGATTCTGATGCATGTTTTCAACAAGGAGCTCTTCTGGTTTCTCATAACTGTAACATCCTCACTAGTCTGAACCATGTGGGTCTTGGTATAAGTATGGAATAAATGTCAACATGTGCACACCTTTCTCCCTTGTGGACACACCACACACAGGCTGACATGTACTCCAGCTGCCCCACCAACCATGACCCGCACCTGGAGCCGACGGGGTTTTACCTGCCTTTGCCCTGAGTGACACAGGAGGGCTCTTAAGACCAGGCAGCCAGGATGTCAGACTGGTCCTGTGTCTGCCACTGGTGCCCTGGGATGTGGGCAAGTCCCTTGGTCTTTCTAGGTCTCAGTTCCTCTCCATCCAAGTCATACTGAGGTCTATGAGGTAACTAGAGGTGGACACGCTGCAGCTGAGCCCCAGGGAAGAG
Source organism: Madoqua kirkii (assembly GCA_006408675.1). Classification (NCBI taxonomy): domain Eukaryota; kingdom Metazoa; phylum Chordata; class Mammalia; order Artiodactyla; family Bovidae; genus Madoqua; species Madoqua kirkii. The sequence continues at coordinate 10,643 of SJYC01039786.1, read as the reverse complement.
GGCCCTGCAAACAGGGCATCCTGGTGGTCTGTGGCTAGTTTGCCAACCTTCATCGAGGACCACAGAAACAAGAGAGGGAGGGGAGAAACAGGCCATCATTTCCCAGTCTGGGCGGGAAAGGACACAGAAACTCTGACAAAGACAAGAGGGAAGCAGCAGGCACCTCCCTTCTGGAGAACCTGGGGCTCCCGCAGCCCTGCAGGGCTGGGCTCCAGGGGAGGAGGAGGTCAGGCGTCAGCTGCTGTGTGCATATAGCCCCAGGCCTCCGGGGCCAGGCTCAGTGCTGAGGCTGGTGCCAGGCTGCGAAGATGAAGCTGTCCAGCGTCATTCCTTGGGCCTTGCTGCTCAGCACAGGTAAAGCCTGGCCCCCAGCCCCTTGCCCCCAGGCCTCTCTGCTTCCTGTTCAACCTAGAGGGTCTGTGCAGTTCTCTTGCTGCCCAAGAAGAAGGTCTGCAAGCTGCCCTCCTCCAAGGAGATGCCACCCTCAGCCTGGCCTTGAGGAGGAGGGTCCAGCAGGATGGCCATGACCCAGGGCTGAGCATACAATAATTTTTAAACATTTTCTGGGCTGTCTGTCCTTGTTCTGACATGTGTTTTCCGGCCCCCCCTGCCTAACCTCAACCTCAGCCTTATGCCAGTATCCCCTGAGATGCCCACTGGGACAGCTAGTCCTCAGTCCAGACCTGGAGGAGGTGAACCAGTCGTGAGTAGCTTTTCAGGGCTTTTGGAAATGTGATGGTGTGGGTGTGGGAGGTGGGACTCAGGCTGGACCTGATTGGAGGGTGGCATCCAAGGGGAAGCAGAGGGCCCTGGAGAAGTCCCAGGACAGGTGGGGTGCTCAGCATCTGCCTCCCAGGGAGGGAGCTGTGGCAGGAACAGGAGCTCAGGAGTGACCCGCAGGAGCAGCAGCTCCCAGCAGGGCTGAGGACGCCTATGGGAGGCCCTTAGCCCTGCAGGCGGGCTGGGCGCTGGCCTGCATTGAACTCGGAGGGACCCGTGAGGATTCTCGGTGCTGGAGGGAAAGAAAAGACGGCCGTGCCTTCAGGGAAGCCTCTGATTCCTTCCTCCTTGCTCTCTCTGTGGGTCTTACTCTGTCCCGTCCCCTTCTCTGTGCTTTTCTGCTCCAGCTCCTCTTTTCATCGACCCACCCCCTGCTTCCCTCCCCACCCCCTGCTTCCCTTCCGGACCCATGCTCCCCTGCAGGCAACTGTGGTCCTGACTAGGAGCTGTGTGGGAGGCAGGTGAGCACAGATCCCTCTCAGCATTTATCCCAGTCTCCTGTGATCGACCTTCCCGTCTCCCTGGTCTTGGGCGGGGTGGGTCGCAGTTCTCTCCTGGGACACTTTGTGGGCAGCTTGTAGGTAGAAACAGGTCCATCAGAGCCTTCCTGCCTCTGCCGTTTCTCAAGCACCATCAGTTCAAATCAACAGATCAAGGCAGCATGTTTTAGGGGTGAACTCTTACATGGGGCTCCTTGTTCCCCTGCTTCAAAGCTGGGACCTCAGATTCAAATCAGAGGAGGTCACTGGATGTATGATGAGTCCATGATGGGAAGATGTGCGATTCTGCCCTTGAGATCTGCTTTCAGAGAAACCTCGATTTGTTATTTTCCAGAGCCGATGTGACGGATGCCCTGTGCATCTATGGAGGGTGGGGAGGTTTCCTCTGTGGCCCCCAGTCCTGTGTCACCCACTTCAGTACTCAGGACGTGCAGCTGGAGACGGACCCCAGTGTCTTGGTTGACAGCTATGGTTACATAGCTTCCAGAGCACTTGTTGATTTCGATTTACTGAGGAAAACAGTGTATATAGGAAAGGAAACGAATGAGGTGGGAGGTTGACAGTGGCAGGGAGTGTAGTGGACAGCCTCTCTGGGCTGGGCACTGAGCTGTGTATGCATGGACTGTCCTCTGGAACCAAGGACAGTCTATTATTAAATTTCCAGTTTATAGGAAATGGACTGAGGTTTGTGACAATAAGTGCCTTTTCAAAAGCCATCCAGCTCTCATCCGAGCCGCTCTGAGCCCCAGGCCCATCTGATTCCTGCACCATCTGTGCCCACTGGTCACATCGTGAGGACAAGCCAGGGTCTCATCAATGGTGGAGCCTGAGGGGCTGGATCAGCACCCTTGACCCAAGCCCCGGACTCAATTCCCTGATACTATGAAACCTCACAAATTCAGATGGCTCACTTCTCTCCAGTGGAAAATCTATTTCATTTTGTTCAACCTCAGATTGGTCACTGACCTCAGTAAAGAATTTTCCAAACAGTTCACATTCATTAGAGTGATGAAATGTTGTGACCAGGTTGGAGAGGTTTCTTGGGAGAGGGTCTTACAATGCTCAGACTGGGAAATTCTTGGGGAAGTCAGGACAGGTGGGTCAGCATCCCAAGTGCTGACCTCTAATTGGCTCCAGAGTGGGGGCATCACAGGAGACATGGTGGAATTGGAGAGACGAGGAGAAAACAGCTGGACAAAGGAGCCTTGAAGGTGGAGGGTCAGACCTCCATGCTGCCCTGCCCCTAGGAGACCAGGTTCGTCCTGGGGACAAGGACAGCCAGGCTTTTCTCTCTGTGCTCGATTGCATCTTCCTTGAGACTCAGCCCTTCTCCACATTGTCTATGAGAAAGGCTTGACTCTTCCGTAGATTCCACCTTGTCATCTTGACTTCCTGATTTTTTGTTTGTTTGTTTTTTTCTTTCAGCCACATCGGATTCAACTGACAGGCTTCCCTGTAAATGCACAGATATTATTTCATTCTTTCCTGCTCATCACACAGAGAAGTGCTTGGAGGCTGCAATTCCAATAGCTCTCTTGGAAACAGTAGTACCAGTTTACCATTTTGGTCAAAGGAACTTGGCATTTCTGGAGCTGACCGTCGGCCTCGGTTTTAACAGTCCTTAGGGTCCCATAGCCCCTGACCTCTCATGACTCCCACCGTGCTCCTCCTCTCCTCTCCACCTTTCCTCCTCCCAGCCCAAAAGCCTCCCCTTCCCTCCTGCCTGCACAACCCCTCACTAGGCAGGAGTGGGACCACCTCTCCACAGCACAGGTGTCCCAGGATGTCGAAGCTGCCTCCAATGGCCGGAGCCTGGAGGGCTGAGGAGCATCACCGTGTCCAGGCAGAGGGTGTGCTGGCAGCAGGAGGGGTGCTGGGCAGAGGGACAGGCTTCCTCCTGATGAGAGGGCTGATTGATGATTGATAATTGATCGATTGATGATCAATTGATTTCCCTGGTGACTTCTGGCCCAGGTACTTGAGGAGCATTTTTTTTATAAATAGGAAGTCTTTTGATGATAAACACCCCTGAGGAAAGTATTGTCTTTATCTTCACTTGATGAAAAATGTTTCATCATGCAAGTTTGAAGTTCTATTTTCAGGTGTCAGAACAAATTGCAGTAACGTGTGTGTGGGTTTGCTATGTTCTGCAGAGTACAAGATAAGATTCACTTTTGGGGGACTCCAGACTTAGACCCTGGAGGTTCCTTTGTGATTGGCGGAAAAGGAAGTTAGGACCACGCACAGTGGTGTGGTGCCTAGGGGTGGTACCCTCCCCGCCGGCCTGGTGTTGCTCCTGGGCACCTGTAATTCTCTCTTCAGTTAAGATAAACATTTGTGTGGGGACCTTCATGAAGAGGAATATGGAGTGATTTCCCCCTATCTGGGACTGCATACAGAATGCCTCTGGATCATCAAGATGGACCCAGATTAAAAAATTCTTTTGGAAATATGCTATCTCCAGTAAGTGCTCTTTGCTGATGTGGTTTTATGGGAAGGTGTCTTTCTTGGCCTCTCCTTGTTCCCCCGCACCACTCAGCACACACATCCGGACACATCCTGACTCCAGCTCACTCCTGCTGATGAACATGCATGGCTCCCTGCCCTCTGCATAAAGCTGACCCTCCTTGCATGGTTTTCAGAGCCCTCCAGGGGACCCCCGATCTCCCCTCCCTTCTAAGCTCTCCTCCCCTCTGCCCCCTCTCTGAGCTGAGCCAGCACACACTGAGCTGTGGACCCACTGGACTATTGGGCAGCTCTGAGCCTTTGCTCACACTGTCCCTTCTGCCTGGAAGGCACCTTCCACCTCTCCCAGACTTGCCACCTGCTGCTTAGGGTCCTCATTTCCTAGTTCAGGAGTTCACTGGAGGAAGAACTTTTCCATCACACCTGAAACCCCTGCTCTGACTCTGTCCACAGCTGGGCAGATCTTTCTTGGATTTGTGCCCCATCCATTAATCCATGCAAAACTCTGGGGGAATTGGCCAGATCACTCCTGTTTATGTCTCAATTTGCTCTAGAGAAAGCAGCCTAATCTCTGGGGGATCAGGGAATAATTTTTTAACTAATGACTGAATAAATGAATGAATGAACCATTGAAAGAAAGAAAGAGTAAATGAATGATAATGTGAAAAGTGAACAAAATGGTGTGGCAACAGAAAGCATTTGCAATGTAGCAAATTACAGCACTGCTATAGCACGTTAGCCTTCATAGATACAAACACAGGAGCCACATGTCCATGGCTGGCCACATGCGGTCCAGGGTGGTGGTTGAGACAGGTGATGTTCTCTAGTGACTGAGGGCCCTGTCCCTCCAGACCTTCTATGAGGTCAGGTCTCCCACTAAGTGGAGGAGCTGCTCCGTGTGAGGCCAACCTAGGGATGCCTGCCCCAGAGCAGGGCTCAGACCATCTCCCCAAAGCACACCCCAGGGCTGAAGGAGGCAGGCGTTTCCTGCATCATATTCCTATTACGGTCAGAGGGATAGATTATTCGGAAAACTTCCCCTGATTGACCTCTCCACTTTTGCAGAGATTTTTTTTTTCACTTTCCTTGGCACCAAGGAAGGAATCAGCCTAAGAGCACACTAACTAAACAGGGGAGGGCACAGCTAACTAACTAAAAGTTAGCTCAACTAACTTAGTGTCAAGTGTGTGTCCTGGTGAGATGTCCCTTCCATGTCTCGTTTTAGCCCAGAGAGGCTCCCATCTCCCTCCAGGGTGGGACACACACTGGTGGCTGAGAGAGGAAGGCAGGGCGGGGTCAGGTCTGATGGGCAGGAGGAGGAGACGGAGACCCCAGCGGGAGTGTGACACCCCGTGTGTGCACTTTGCCTGCAGCAGGGAGAGCTGGACGCCCCTCTCACCTCTGCAGGTCCTGGAGGCCAAGAGGGGGGTCCTGGGCCCCCTGTGCTAGGGGTGTAGAGGGTGAACCGAGAGCGGAGTCACACACTCATATCTGAGCCTCACCTGACTCTTTGCTTGTCCAAGGAAGCGGTCCTCAGGGTTGGCCATACTGTGCCCTCCAGTGGGTCCTGATCCCAGAGTCCTGGGTGGGCTTCCCTGAGCCATCAGAGAGGCTTCCCAGGAGATGTGGAGTCACGCGAGGGGAGGGTCTGGGTGATGCCCTGCTCCAGAAGGGTGAGTCTCCTTCCCTGTGGGCATCAAGCCTGAGAAGTCTGGTGAGCAAAGCTATGTGATTGGGTCGGGTCCAGGCGGGGAGGTTGCCTACCGGAGGGACCACGATTCCAAAGGCTGATGCCTGCTTTTTCCTTTGCTCCCACAGCCTCAACTGTGATAAAGAGTCTCTCGAGATTATAGATGGGCCACCAGAATCTTCTAGCTCACGGAAGATTTGTGACATTTCATACTTGGAATATGCATCTTGTACCAATACCATGACTGTCAAGTACACAAGAAAGCCCAGCCACCCGGTCTCTGACTTCTTATTAATTTTCCGTCGTGTGTTGTGAGGTAGGTTTTAGAGAGCAAAGACCTGCTGCCGAGCCCTCGCCTGTCTGTGAATGGCTCCGTGGGAGTTAGGTGTGTGGTATTTATGTGACTGTTGAAACAAACTTGACCGTCACTGGGTGAGTGACAGGCAAGGTGACCCACTGAGGTTCTCCAGAATCATCCACCAGTTCTGTCCCAGCCTTTCTGCAAACCCTGGGTTTTTGAATTGGAAATTCTTTGACAAATTTATTTTTCATCTTGATGATGTGAAAATTTCCTCCCAAATGTAAAATTTCCCTGCTTGATCTTTTAAAAATCCCTTTGGCATTTACCAATAAATGTATTTTAACTTTGAGGTACAGATAGTATTGCATGTTTGTGCTCAGTCGTGTCTGACTCTTTGCGACCCCATGGACTACTGACAGCCAGGCTCCTCTGTCCATGGAGTCTTACAGGCAAGAATACTGAAGTGGGTTGCCATTTCTTCCTCCAGGGGATCTTCCTGACCAGAGACTGAACTTGCAATCTCCTGTGTCTCCGTCATTGTAGGTGGATTCTTTATCATTTAGCCATCAGGGAATATACAATACATATATATAAGGTTTATAGGTGTATAGTAAATATGTTGATATATAGCAGATATATATATATCATATATATGTATATATATATCATATATATGTATACATACATATATTAGTATATTAGTATACTAATGGAAATTTATGTTCATTATATAGGTGTTATGCAGGTATATAGATACACATGTAACCCACAGGAGACAAGACATAGCCCTCAAAATTGCTTTCTTCCTCTAATGTTTTGCTGAAAGTTTCCCCCACTTATTAGTTGGAAGAAAATGCTTATTTATTTGACTCACCCAAAGTCTATTTAAGCTGCTCTCCATTCCAGAGATTAGTGACATTTGCCTTGTGCCTAAGAGTGGGAAAGCATTACAAATGAAAACAATGGTCCTTGCAGATTTCAGGAATCAGCTGAACAAGAAGAGAGATGTCCACTGCTCACCTGTCTGATCACATATTGACCCCATCCCTCCCTCTGTGTCTGTCCCGGTCATCTGTCTCCTCCATGGAAGGAAAGACTTCCTACTCCTGAGCTTTAAAAACTTGTCAGGCTAGAGGTTGGATCACTCTACTTATTGCTGTAATCATTTTGAATAAAGTCTCTTTATCTGAGTCTGGAATAGTATTTTTTGTTTTGTTTGTGAGTCCTCATTTCACAGTGTTGGAGCCTCAGGCATCACTGAGAGTGACTGAAACCTCTCTGAAGCTCTTTCAAGCCAGAGGAATTCTCCTTTGTCTGAAGCCTGTCTGGAGACAGGAGTTGTGCCTATCTACTATTTCTCTCACCTTCACAATGAAAACCTCCCCAGAAAGAGAAACGAGATGCCGGCCCAAATCTCTGCTAAACTTTCTGGCAACATGGTTGATGGTAAAGAATATTTGATGAGAATGTGTTGAATCTCGTTGATTCCCCCTAGCCTAGTACTGCATCAGGGTTACTTTTGAAGTTCTGAAAAGAGTAAAACATAAAGCCCGCACTGTTTGTCAGTTCATCAAAGTTGGGTGATACTGCGTTTTATCAGATCAGATGTTAGGAGGATCAAAAAGCACAGTGGTACTTGAATGGCACAGCCTCCTGTAGGCCACGAACTGACCAAATGAGGGAGTGGTGTGGGGGCCTCTTCATGGACCTTGAACTGGGTCATCAACTCCCTCAGGAACAACAATGCCTGATGAGGCCGGCTCAGAGCCATGCTGGGATCTCCCTCCCTCAAGTGAGTTTCCTGGGGGTGGGTTTTCTTTGTTGATGTTGTAGATATTAGGAAAGCTTTCATCCTGATCTCCTCCAGTTCACACGCCACTATCCAGCACATGTATCCAAACAGGATCTGATTCCATTTTCACTTCCCGTTGAAAGCCCTTCTACGAATCCCTGCCATTAAGATTAAATTTACCCATCTTAGTAGAGTTTGGGGCTTCCCTGGTAGCTCAGTCAGTAAAGAATCCACCTGCCATGCTGGAGGGCCAGGGTTCAATCCCTGGGTCAAGAAGATCCCCTGGAGAAGGAAATGGCAACCCACTCCAGTATGCTTGCCTGGAAAAATTCCATGGATGGAGAAGCCTGGTTAGAGTTTACAAAATCCTTTCCATCTGACCTTCCCTCCCTCTTAATGTCTTCTTCCTTATATGCTTTCTTAGGGCTGAGCCATCACACACTGAGTATTGGGCCCAGCAGAACTTTGGGCATCTTCCTGCCATTGTTCACACTGTCCCCTGGGCCAGAAGTGCATCCTTACAACACTTCCAGCTTCACCTGCCCGCTTCTGAGGGTCCCCAGTCAGTACATCATGATTCAGCTGAATGGATAACTCTACAATTAATAGCTTGCGGTGAACAGTGCTGAATTCTTGATCTCCGAAGAAGAAGATTTAGCTTCATGACCAGGGACCAGGCTTGATCATTCAAGAGCTTTTGTGTAGCAGAGTTTTATTAAAGTATGAAAAGGGATAGGGAAATTTTCTGACATAGACATCAGAGGGGGGATGGAGAGTGCCCCATTCGGTAGTCTTTAGCCAAGGAATTACATACTTTTAAAATTAGTTATTACAATAAATCAAAAGAATGTCTCAAGGTTGTAAAAATTTTACCAGACCCACTCTCACAATTTACATTTTAGTGTAACAGGATTAGAACTTAACGATAGAAAGATCCTACCAGACCCACTTCCATGATATACATTTGATATCAGGATTAGTCAGAAGGTTTTCAGGAAGGAGAAACTGTCCTCAAGCAGGATCAGTTCAGTTCAGTCACTCAGTCGTGTCCAACTCTTTGCAAACCCATGCTCACCAGGCCTCCCTGTCCATCACCAACTCCCAGAGTTTACTCAAACTCATGTCCATTGAGTCAGTGATGCCATCCAACCAATTCATCCTCTGTCATCCCCTTTTCCTCCCGCCTTCAGTCTTTCCCAACATCAGGGTCCTTTCAAATGAGTCAGTTCATCACATCAGGTGGCCAAAGTATTGGAGTTTCAGCTTCAGCCTCAGTCCTTCCAATGAATATTCAGGACTGATTTCCTTTAGGATGGAGTGGTTGGACTTCCTTGAAGTCCAAGGGTCTCTCAAGAGTCTTCTTCAACAACACAGTTCAAAAGCATCAATTCTTCTGCATTCAGCTTTCTTTATAGTCCAACTCTCATATCCATACATGACTATTGGAAAAACCATAGCTTTGACTAGACAGACCTTTGTTGGCAAAGTAATGTCTCTGGTTTTTAATATACTGTCTAGGTTGGTCATAACTTTCCTTCAAGGAGCAAGTGTCTTTTAATTTCATGGCTGCAGTCACCATCTTCAGTGATTTTGAAGCCCCCCAAAATAAAGTCTGTCACTGTTTCCGCTGTTTCCCCATCTATTTGCCATGAAGCAATGGGACCAGATGCCATGATCTTAGTTTTCGGAATGTTGAGTTTTAAGTCAACTTTTTCACTCTCTTCTTTCACTTTCATCAAGAGACTCTTTAGTTCTTCTTTGCTTTCTGTCATAAGGATGCATATCTAAAGTTATTGATATTTCTCCTGGCAATCTTGATTCCAGCTTGTGCTTCATCCAGTCCAGAGTTTCTCATAATGTACTCTGCTAAGCAGAGTGACAATATACAGCCTTGATGTACTCCTTTTCCTGTTTAGAACCAGTCTGTTGTTTCATGTCCAATTTGAACTGTTGCTTCCTGACCTGCATACAGATTTCTCAAATAGGGTACATTGTTGTTATATAATCCATAGTACAGAGTTTAAACTGAGTTGTTTGTTGTATAATCATCAGTTCCTGGCTTAAAGAACAAAAACATTTTATGTGACTAAGACTAAGGAATGTAGGGAGAAAAAAAAAAGACATTTGTCCTTTCCTCCGCCTCGAGAATTCCAGACCCTTCTTTCCTCCTTGGGGCCCCCAGACTTCTTAGGAATTGACTGTCTCATTCCCCCCTTTTCTTTAAGGAGAATTATGTTGCCAAGGGAAAGAGGCATCATTTTCATTCCATAACTATTTCCTGCTGTTGAAAGGTATTGTCCCTAAACTCATACTGAGGGTCTCTGATCCAGGGACTCCAAATAATAGTTGGAGGAGTCTGTGGTACTTTTAGGAGGCTATGCAACCATTCCTAACTTAAAAGCTTTCAATGGGTAGAAGCAGATTCAGTTACACAGTTACAAGTGCAGGGAGCAAACAGTTCAAGCAGAACAATTAGAATCATCACGATTAAGATAGTTTTCCACCATGGGGAGGTAGTTAACATTTCCAAAAGTGAGATGACGGAGACTTCAGGAGAATCCATAGCCTGAACCATCTTGTTCATGTGTTTAGTAAAGTGAGTAACATTAGTGCTTGTAGCTGGTATTATGCACATTTATTGGGTATGAATGATAGCATCAGTTCCTCCTTGTACAGCTGTTAGAATATCTAAAGCCACCTGTTTTGTAAAACCACCTTCCTAATTTGTATTTGTTTAATATAATAATTTGTACTAAAGGCTGAAATAGCTTTTGAAACTCTTTCAAAGCCTGTTGAGTAAACTTAGAGCATCAGCTTGGAGCATAACATCTGTTGTTCTCAGAAAGGGAACGAATATTGCAGCCAGATAATCATACCAGTGAAATACAGACCCTGCCCAGTGAGTTTTAAGGTGTGGCAGATTGGCAGGATTCTCTGGAAGGTCTGAAGATACAAAGCCGTGAGTGAAAGGTAAACCTCGGGTGCATCTCCCGATCCAGCCAGAGGAAGCCATGCCCATAGGTAAGAGCCATGTATCCAGTTGGTCCCATTTGGAGCAAAGAAGGAAATGGTGATCCACTCCAGGACTATTGCCTGGAAAACCCCATGGACAGA
>SJYC01039784.1:0-12038 GCA_006408675.1 Madoqua kirkii | reverse complement strand
AGGGATTCCTGCCTGCAGTAGTAGATATAATGGTCATCTGAGTTAAAGTCACACATTCCAGTCCATTTTAGTTTGCTGATTCCTAGAATGTCGAAGTTCACCCTTGCCATCTTTTGTTTGACCACTTCCAATTTGCCTTGATTCATGGACCTGACATTCCAGGTTCCTATGCAATATTGCTCTTTACAGCGTCGGACCTTGCTTCTATCACCAGTCACATGCACAGCTGGGTATTGTTTTTGCTTTGGCTCCATCTCTTCATTCTTTCTGGAGTTATTTCTCCACTGATCTCCAGTAGCATATTGGGCACCTACTGACCTGGGGAGTTCCTCTTTCAGTATCCTATCATTTTGTTTTCATACTGTTCATGGGGGAATTCCAGTTGAGGGATTTCAAATGCTAAAAGATGATGCTGTGAAAGTGCTTCACTCAATATGTCAGCAAATTTTGAAAACTCAGCAGTGGCCACAGGACTGGAAAAGGTCCGTTTTCATTCCAAGCCCAAAGAAAGGCAGTGCCAAAGAATGCTCAAACTACCACACAATTGCACTCATCTCACATGCTAGTCAAGTAATGCTCAAAATTCTCCAAACCAGGCTTCAGCAATACGTGCACCATTTACTCCCTGATATTCAAGCTGGTTTTAGAAAAGGCAGAGGAACCAGAGATCAAATTGCCAACATCCGCTGGATCATGGAAAAAGCAAGAGAGTTCCAGAAAAACATCTATTTCTGATTTATTGACTCTCGCCAAAGCCTTTGACTGTGTGGATCACAATAAACTGTGGGAAATTCTGAAAGAGATAGGAATACCAGGCCACCTGACCTGCCTTTTGAGAAAACTGTATGCAGGTCAGGAAGCAACAGTTAGAACTGGACATGGAACAACAGACTGGTTCCAAATAGGAAAAGGAGGACATCAAGGCTGTATATTGTCACCCTGCTTATTTAATTTGTATGCAGAGTACATCATGAGAAACGCTGGGCTGAAGGAAGCACAAGCTGGAATCAAGATTGCTGGGAGAAATATCACTAACCTCAAATATGCAGATGACACCACCCTTATGGCAGAAGGTGAAGAAGAACTAAAGAGTCTCTTGATGAAAGTGAAAGTGGAGAGTGAAAAAGTTGGCTTAAGCTCAACATTTAGTAAACAAAGATCATGGCATCCAGTCCCATCACTTCATGGGAAATAGATGGGGAAACAGTGGAAACAGTGTCAGACTTTATTTTTCTGAGGTCCAAAATCACTGCAGATGGTGATTTCAGCCATGAAATTAAAAGACTCTTGCTCCTTGGAAGGAAAGTTATGACCAACCTAGACAGCATATTCCAAAGTAGAGACATTACTTTGCCAGCAAAGGTCCGTCTAGTCAATGCTATGGTTTTTCCAGTAGTCATGTACGGATGTGAGTGTTGGACTATAAAGAAAGCTGAGTGCAGTTTTGATGCTTTTGAACTGTGGTGTTGGAGAAGACTCTTGAGAGTCTCTTGGACTGAGAGGAGATCCGACCAGTCCAGATTAAGGGAGATCAGTCCTGTGTGTTCATTGGAGGGACTGATGTTGAAGCTAAAACTGCAATACTTTGGCCACCTGATGCAGAGAGCTGACTCATTGGAAAAGACCCTGATCCTGGGAAAGATTGACGGCAGGAGGAGAAGGGGATGACAGAGGATGAGATGATTGGATGGCATTACCGACACAAGGGACATGGGTTTGGGTGGACTCTGGGAGTTGGTGATGGGCAGGGAAGCCTGGCATGCTGTGGTTCATGGGGTCACAAACAGTCGTACATGACTGAGTGACTGAACTGAAGTGATGTAACTATAATCTGATATGAGTTATGGGCAAGGACAGACAGTAAAAGAAATTTTAGTTAATGTAATTTAAGAATATAGATGAAAACAAGATAAAATGAAATAGAATAAGATATAATTTTAGGGAAATGAATTGAGTATTGTTAAAAAATATTTTTAAAAATAAGAATTTATCTCAAAGATGCAAAGATAATTCAAAATCAGAAAATCTACTTGTGTAATTTTTGAGTTTAACAGAATAAGCACTAAAGTCTGTATTATTGCTTCATGGATTTAGAAACAAATCCAGCAAAACTCAATAGGCATTAATGATGTAAAAGAGCTCTTAGAATCTTATTGAAGGAAACAAGCTAAATGCCTTAAATCATAAGTATAAAAAAATGTCCATCGAACCTCTAATTTATGGTGACACTTCAGAAGTAATTCCATTAAAGTTAAGACAGAATGATAACCATCATATTTAATCAGCATCGTTTAGGAGACTCTGGTCATTTTAGCATTTTTCTCTTTAAGAAAAAGGAGTTAACATTGTAATAATTGGCAAAAAAAGTAATAAAACTAATCTTATTTTCAGCCAATATGATACACATAGAAAATCTTAAAAAATTATCCAAAGTCAATTGATAAGAACTAATCAAGCTAAATGCCTTAAATCATAAGTATAAAAAAATGTCCATCGAACCTCTAATTTATGGTGACACTTCAGAAGTAATTCCATTAAAGTTAAGACAGAATGATAACCATCATATTTAATCAGCATCGTTTAGGAGACTCTGGTCATTTTAGCATTTTTCTCTTTAAGAAAAAGGAGTTAACATTGTAATAATTGGCAAAAAAAGTAATAAAACTAATCTTATTTTCAGCCAATATGATACACATAGAAAATCTTAAAAAATTATCCAAAGTCAATTGATAAGAACTAATGCTAAGATTAAAATTGCTGGATCAATGTGTGAAAAATAGTAATGTTTCTGACTGTGTATAACCAATTAGGTGTATCAGGTTTCTATGGAAAAAACTTTTAAATGATACTAAAAGACTAGAAAATGTGATAAAGTGGAGAAACACAAGTGTTACAGGTTCAAAAGCCTCAGATCATAAAAATGCCAATTCTGCCCAACAAATCTATTAATTTAAAGCACCTAAATTAAAATAAACTCTCCTAGAATTTGATAAAGTGAAAGAAAGTGAAGTCACTCAGTTGTGTCTCTCTTTGCGACCCCATGGTCTGTAGCCCACCAGGCTCCTCCATCCGTGGGATTTTCCAGGCAAGGGTACTGGAGTGAGTTGCCATTAAGACAATCCAAAGCTCATATAGAAGAATGAAAGTTCCAAAATAGGGCAATTCTGAAAAGGAACTGAAATCACACATACAAAGGGGAAATAGCAACTCCCATGAAGGATTACTATAAAGATTTGAATTAACCTGTCATATAACTGACACAAGGGCTTCCCTGGTGGCTCAGTGATAAAGAATCCACCTGCAGTATGGGAGTCACAGGAGAAGCGGGTTCTATCGTTGGGTCAGGAAGAGCACCTGGAGCAGGGCATGGCAACCCAGTCCAGTGTTCTTGCCTGGAAAATTCCATGGACAGAGGAGCCTGGCAGGCTGCAGAGTAGGACTTGACTGAAGTGACTTAGCACACATGCACCCATTTTTGGCACAGTGGGAGACAACCTGACACATGGCGGAAGGACAGTTGGCTATCCAAATAGAGCTCAGACTTTGATTCCTGAGTGTCCCTGGAAAATGAGATTGTGTTTTCCTTCCCTCCACCAAGCAGTCACAAATCTGCATGGATGCTGAGGGGGAAGACAGTGAACTTGACATGCAGGGACTGAAGGCAGGATGCTTGGGCTGGGATGAAAGACAAGCAAGTCCCTTCTCCCATGGCTCCTGCATTCCCTCCATCCAGGCATTTACAGCCACAGGGTGCTCCTTGTTCTGTCCGCAGATCATGGCCAGGGAGTATTCTATACTTAAGGGACTGCCAGAGGTAACAGGGAAATTAAGGCAAGGGAGATTCTAGATGGAAGGAGAACTGTAAGGAATTATTGCATTTTATAGAAATAACAACCAGGGCACTTAACCACTGGAGCAAAACCAACATCGTTTTCTGAGAGGGAGACCCTGTCCAGGGAGCCTCCTCCATTCATTAGCCATTCAGAAGAGCTTGAGTGACCAGATAGCTCAGGCAACTCCTCTCTGCTCTGCTTGAAGTAGAAGGTCCCTCCCACTGGGAACCTATTAGGGTTTCTGTAAAGAAAGATATGACTTAAAAAGAATAGGAAGTTTTTACCACCCATAAAGAGAAACGAGTAATGCAACAATAACGGAAAACTGGCCCAAACATATGCTGCTGTTGCTACTGCACGAACTGGCATTTCTCAAAAGAACTGGGATTGGACTAGAAACATTGGAAAGTGAAAGTAAAGTCACTCAGTCATATCCAACTCTTTTCGATTCAGTGGACTGTAGCCTACAAGATTCCTTCATCCATGGAATTTTCCAGGCAAGAGTACTGGAGTGGGTTGCCATTTCCTTCTCCAGGGAATCTTCCTTACCAAGGGATCAAACCTGTATCTCCCACATTGCAAGCAGACACTTTCAGTGTCTGAGCCCCCAGGGAAGCTCAAAATGAACCAAGAAAGTGGGCAAGCAGTGGGCGTTCTTAGCAAACGAGGATGCATCTAGTACTGATTTAGAACCCCAAAGAAATTTCACAGCCCCCCCCCAAGAAAACTGGAGGTGCTGGGGATTAAACCTAGGACTTCATGCATGCTGAGCACACGCTCTGCCACTAAGCTACATCCCCATTGGAGAAGCAGCCAAACCCACTGGCAGTTGGAGAAATGCACATTTTTATTTTTATTTTTATTTTCAGTGTTACAGCTCTATTTTATTTAGAAGATAGCAGGAGAATGGGAGAGAGAGAGAGAGAGAGAGCACACACACGCAGGAGAGAAAGAGATAGAGAGAGTGAGAGACAGCGAGAGTGCTTTGGCTCTTCCTTTTATATGTTTTCTTCCACCTGGGCCCGCCCTATGCAAATTGGGCTTAGCCAGGAGTGCTGTTTGTTCTACCTGAAGTCTTCACTCTGGTCCTCGGACCTTTCTTTGACCTTCCTTGTTTTTTTTTTTTGCCACCGCCATTTTGGACTCCATTTCCCTATTCTACCTACCTAACATTCCCCCCTCAAGAGATGGGAGGCCCAATTCTTTGGGAATAGGGGCGTCGAGGTCTTTCTGGCTACTTTCTGCTGAACTGGGGTGGCGAGGGTTATTGGGCCTCCCCCTCTTGCTAGTCTCAAGCCTCAGAGTCCTTATAGCGGTGTCCGTCTAAGGGTGTGATATTTTTCATGGTCGGCTGGAGTTTTATATCTTTGTTGAACTGGCACTGCATGTTGTAGCTTGTTGACCTGGGCAGAGACAAAACAAGTTAGACAACTGACAGTACATGGAATAATCATGTATAATCCTGTGCCAGGGATTGAACCTAGGACTTCATGCATGCTAAGCACACGCTCTGCCACTAAGCTACCTCCCCACTGGAGAAGCAGCCAAACCCACTGGCAGTTGGAGAAATGCACATTTTTAAAAAGACATTATTTTAAGCATTTCTAATCAACATGGAATTTTGAAAGACTTAGTAAAATGCAGAATTTTTAAGGTCAGGAAAATGGACATAGCATTCTCCTGGTTAGTGTGTAGTTGCTGATGCTCCTTGAAAGACAGTTGGGCTGGTGTTCCTTTAAATGGTTGAATGACTTCCATTGTACAAACAGACTGTGTTTTATTTATGCATTCAACGATGAATGGACATTTGGGTTTTTAACCACTCTCTGTTACAAATAATGCAGCTACGAATATTCATGAGTAACGTTCTGTGTGGCCATGTTTTCATTTCTTTGGATAAATAAGTAGTAGAAAGTTGACTTATATAGAAACTCGGAGGGAACATGTTTGGAATCCGCTACATGTTTTCAACAAGGAGCTCTTCTGGGTTCTCATAACTATAACACCTCATTATCAGAGCCATGTGGGTGTTGGCATAAATATAGAATAAATGCCAACATGTGCCTACCTATCTCCCTTGTGGACACACCACACACAGGCTGACATGTACTCTGACTCCCCCACCAATCGTGGCCCGCACCTGGAGCAGACAGGGAGCTGTTTGCCTGCCTTTGCCCTGAGTGATACAGGAGGGTTCTTAAGACCAGGCAGCTGGGACATCAGACTGGTCCTGCATCTGCCACTAGTGCCCTGGGATGTGGGCGAGTCCCTTGGCCTCTCTGGGAGGCCTCTCCTGTCCAAGGTGTTGTGGGACTTATCAAGTCACTGGAGGTGAACATGCTGAAGCTTAACCTCAGACAAGAGGGGTCTCAAATAAGAGTTCTGTGTGGCCAGTGGTCCATGTCACCTATTATCCAGGACCGCAGGAAGAGGAGAGGAAGAAAAGAAATTGGTTATTATTTCCCAGGGGAAAAGGGCTCAGAAAGTGTGTGACAAAGACAGAGAAAACAGCAGGCAGCCCGCTTCTCTTAGAGAACCCTGGGCTCCCGCAGCCCTGCGGGGCTGGGCTCCAGGGGAGGAGGAGGTCAGGCGTCAGCTGCTGTATGCATATAGCCCCAGGCCTCCAGGGCCAGGCTCAGTGCTGAATCTGGTGCCAAGCTGCGAAGATGAAGCTGTCCAGCGTCATCCCTTGGGCCTTGCTGTTCAGCACAGGTAAATCTTGGCCGCCAGCCCCTCGCCTCCCAGCCTCTCTGCTTCCTGTTCAACCTAGAGAGTCTGTGCAGTTCACTTGTTGCCCAAGAAGAGGGTCTGCAAACTACCTTCCTCCAAAGAGACGCTACCCTCAGCCTAGCCTTGAGGAGGAGGGTCCAGCAAGATGGCCATGACCCAGGGCTGAGTATACAATGATTTTTAAACATTTTCTGGGCTGTCCGTCCTTGTCTGGCATGCATTCCCTGGGCCCCCTCTGCATTAGCCAGTGTCCCCTGGGATGCCCTGTGGGACAGCCAGCCCTCAGCCCAGACCTGGACGAGGTGAACCAGACATGGTCAGCTTTGCAGGGGTCTTGGAAGTGTGATGGTATGAGTGTTGTAGGTGGGACCCTGGCTGGACCTGATTGGAGGGTGGCATCCAAGGGGAAGTGAGGGCCCCTGCAGAAGCCCCAGGACAGGTGGATGCTCTGCCTCTGCCCCCGAGATGGGGACATGGCAGCAACACGAGCTCAGGAATGACCCACAGGAGCAGCAGCTCCCATCAGGGCTGAGGATGTCCTACGAAGTGGGGAGGGGGGTCTTAGCCCTGCAGGGAGCTGGGCACTGGGCCTGCATTGAACATGGAGGGACCTATGAGGATTCTCAGTGCTGGAGGGAAAGAAGAGACAGCTGTGCCTTCAGGGAAGCCTGTCTTCTTCCTCCTTGCTCTCTCTGTGGGTCTTAGTCTGTCCCGTCCCCTTCTCTTTGCTTTTCTGCTCCAGCTCCTCTTTTCATCAACCCACGCTCTCCTCCCCCGCTCCCCTGCAGGCAACTGTGCTCGTGACCAGGAGCTGAGAGGAGGGAAGGACAGGCTTGTGCTGTCATTGTGTGAACACAGATCCTTCTCAGCATTTACCCGTCTCCTGTGATCAGGACCTTCCCATCTCCCTGGTCTGGGACTGTGGGGGTGGGGAAGGGGAGCTCTGCTCCTCGGACACTTTGTGAGCAGCTTATAGGTAGAAACAGGTTCATCAGAGCCCTTCCTGCACCTTTCTCAAGCACCATCAGTTCAAATCAACAGGTCAGGATGGCATGTTTTGGGGTGACATGTCCTGAACTCCTCCAGGGGGATGCTTGTTCCCCTGCTTCAAAGCTGAGACCTTAGATTTTGGATCAGAGGAGGTCACTGTACATGCAGGTCTGCCAGGGTCCAGCCTCAGCAGAGTCCGGGGATATCTTCAGGATGAATGACGTCAGTGAATGAAGAAAGACAGAGAAAGAGATAAAGAATGACACAGGGTGACCAAGCTTCAGTGAGCGAGGTCCATTTTACTTTATTTCCCTCGGGGCTTTTATACACTGAGTTGTACATACAGCAAGGTGAAAAATGCAGTCAACATTCCATCAGTAATAACTTTTATTGATATCAGGTTTCTTCTTGTAAGAGTCTTACTTTTTGTACATCATCTTCTGTTCTGAGGCCTGTTGATATTCCATGACCTCTTTTTGATAAAGGTTGGTCAGCAAGAATAATAATTTTCCCTTAAAGTGTTTTTTCTTAAATTCTTAGCCTGCGTCATCCTTAAAGTACAGAGTTACATTTTTATGGAGCAAAGATTCAGCAGGTTACAGCAAAGAAAGAACTTATTAACTCAAAGTCTAATGTTGCTATTGCTAAAGCTAGTGCTTGTTATTTCTACATCTCGACTATATGTACTCCCAGGAACACAATGGATAAGGGATGTGAAAACTTGGCAGCAAGTATTGGCTCAGCAATGTTGTAAGAGTCTGGATAAACCTGCCAAGTAAGCTAGAATGCTAACAGAGAGCTTGAAATACTCCTTTCATGCCCAGGAGATTTATTAACTAAAGCCCTAAGCTAACTCTTACCAGAGAAAGGTGGTTGGGGGACAGCCCCTGCTAATGTCAGAAGAGCTGGTGAAAGACATAAAATAGTAAGACAGACAGATTCTGGTTTGGGAGGGTGATGCTTGAGCAGGTCCAGGGGGTCCATCGAGTCCTGAGGCCTTGCTTATCAGGACTCTTCCACATGACCTTGTCATGGATGGGATGGCTCAGGGAGTCCCTCAAGTCCTGCATGACCTTGTAATGGGTGGGATCTCCTGTGCTGGCTCCTGGCATGGGTCCATGATGGGAAGATGTGTGATTCTGCCCTTGAGATCTGCTTTCAAAGAAACCTTGATTTGTATTTTCCAGAATAGATGAGATGGATGCTCCAAGATGGGGAGGTTTCCTTTGTGGCCCCCAATCCTGTGCCACTTTAGTACTCAGGACGTGCAGCTGGAGACAGAGCCCAGTGTTCTGGTTGACATCTGTGGTCACATAGCTTCCAGAGTGCTTGTTGATTTTGATTTACTGAGGAAAGCAGTGTCTATGGGAAAGGAAATGAATGTGGTGGGAGGTTGACAGCGGCAGGCAGCGTAGTGGACAGCCTTTCTGGGCTGGGCACTGAGCTGTGTATGCGTGAACTGTCCTCTGGAACCAAGGAGGCTATTACTATTAAATTTCCAGTTTACAAGTGCATGGACTGAGGTTTGTGAGAATAAATATCTTGTTTAAAGCCATCCAGCACTCACCCAAGCCGCACAGGGCCCCAGTCTGTTTCCTGAGCTGTGCCGTGCCCACTTGTCAAGCCCTGAGGATAAACCACAAGCCACAACAACAAAGAAAAACAGTGATTGCTGTTAGGCCCCTGACTCAGTTCCCTTACACGGTGAAACTTTCATAAATTAAGAATGCTCATTCTTCTCAGCTGAGATTTTTATTCCATGTATTTACACCAAAAGCAAACTTATCATTGGTCTCATTGAAGAATTACAAGAAATACTCAAGTTGTTTTTGAGTGCTCCTCTGTTCTGATTGGCCCAGGACTGAGAGGTTTCCTAGGAAATGGCAGAAACTCCCAGGTTAACTGGAGAAGCCACTCAACCTCCTGAGAGCTGACTTGTCTGACTGTGGCTCCAGAGCCAGAACATTCATTTTCACTGGTGGGCCTGAGAAACAAATGGTCACAGCTGAATGAGCGAGTCTGGAAGGCCAAGCACCAGACTTCCTTTCTGCTCTGTACCTGCAGGATCCGGCTCTTCCCAGGACAAGGGCAGCCAAGTATTGTGTGCCCAGCACAATCCCTG
This sequence comes from Madoqua kirkii, assembly GCA_006408675.1. NCBI lineage: Eukaryota > Metazoa > Chordata > Mammalia > Artiodactyla > Bovidae > Madoqua > Madoqua kirkii. The sequence goes on along the minus strand of SJYC01039784.1, from coordinate 2,363 downwards.
GAAACACAGCCCCTCCTCACAGGGTGGGCACTGTGTGTGCCATAGCCTTGACACTTCAGTAACTTCCAGCTTTTCATTTGTTGTTCTCTTTTGATGTCTTTCCAGCCACAGTGGATTCAGTGGACTGGCTCCCCCGTAAGTACAATCTTAATGTTTTTACCATTTTATGCTCCTCACAGGGAGAAGTGCTTTAGGGCCTCAGTTCAAATGCCTCTCCTGGAAACACTGGTGTCAGTTTACCTTTTGGTTAAAGGAACTTGGCATTTCTGGAGCTGACCGTCAGCCTTGGTCTTAACAATCCCTAGGGTCCCATATCCTGACTTCCTATGACTCCCACCCTGTTCCTTCTCCCCTCTTCACCTCCACAACCCAGGAGCTTCCCCTGTCTTCTTGCCTGCACAACCTTATGAGGCAGGAATGGGCCACCTCTCCACAGCACAGGTGTCCCAGGACAATGGAGCCACCTTTAATGGCTGGAGTCTGGAGGGCTGAGGGGCATCACCATGTCCAGTGTCAGATATGAGAGCCTCCAGGCAGAGAGTGTGTCAGCATCAGGGGGGTGCTGGGCAAAGAGAAAGGTTTCTCCCTGATGTGGAGGCTGATACATGATTGAGTGATTGATGATTGACTGATGATTGATCAATCGATGATTGATTGATTCCCTAGGATTTTCAGGTCCAGGTAAAACTTGAACTCATTTGATCAAAACACCAGTGATGAAAGTGCTGTTTTATCTTCACTTGACAAACAATGAGCTGCCTTTGTGGCTCAGCTGGTAAAGAATATGCCTGCAATATGGGGTACCTGGGTCGATCCCCAGGTTGGGAAGATCCCCTGGAGAAGGGAACAGCTACCCATTCCAGTATTCTGGCCTGGAGAATTTCATGGACTGTATAGTCCATGGGGTCGTAAACAGCCGGATATGTCTGAGAGACTTTCACTTTCACTTGACAAGAAATATTTTGTTGACAAGGTGTTAAACTCTTATATTTTTCAGGGATCAAAACAAACTGCAGTAAAGGGTATGGATCTCTTTAAAATTCTGAAAAGAGTAAAACCTTGAAAACCACACTTTCCTGGGTGCTCAGACTGGATGGTGGATGTCTGTTTGTGGTTGGAGAGTGGGAGTCAGGACCACTTGCAGTGGGGTGGGCAAGGGGTGGCACAGAGCTCAGTGGCCTGGTACAGCTTCTGGGAGACTGGAATCCTTTCTTCTGTTATAGGGAATACTAACTGTGGGGGCATCCTTGAAGAGGAGTCTGGAGTGATCGCCACCTATTATGGACCGAAAACAAACTGTGTCTGGACTATCCAGATGCCACCACAGTACCAAGCTAAGGTGTCTATCTACCATCTCCAGTAAGTACTCAGTTGAGTGCTCTTTGCTGATGTTGTGGTTTTATGGGAAGGTGACCTTCTTTGCCCCTTCCCATTTCCCCTGCACCACCCTGCACACACATCTGGACACATCCTGACCCCAGCTCACTCCTGTTGATAACCCTGCTCTCTACATAAAGCTGACCCTCCCTGCATGGCTTTCAGATTCCTCCAGGGGACCCCAATCTCCCCTCCCTTCTAAGCTCTCCTCCCCTCTGCCCCCTCTCTGAGCTGAGCCAGCACACACTGAGCTGTGGACCCACCGGACTATTGGGCAGCTCTGAGCCTTTGCTCACACTGTCCCTTCTGCCTGGAAGGCACCTTCCACCTCTCCCAGACTCGCCACCTGCTGCTTAGGGTCCTCATTTCCTAGTTCAGGAGTTCACTGGAGGAAGAACTTTTCCATCACACCTGAAACCCCTGCTCTAACTCTGTCCACAGCTGGGCAAATCTTTCTCATATTTTTGCCCCATATATTACCTGCTTTGGGAAGATCCCTCCGCTGGAGAAGGGAATGGCATCCCATTTCAATATTCCTGCCTGGAGAATCCCACGGATAGAGGAGCCTGGTGGGTCATAGGGTCTCAAAGAGTTGGACATGACTGAGTGATGATGCAAGCACCATTCCTGCCCATGTCTGAGTTTGTGCCTACATGAAAAGGAGTCTTATTTTTGGCCGTCAAGAAATGTTTTTCAACTAGTGAGTGCATGGATGAATGAAAGACTGAATGAACAGTTAAAAGACAGAATGAATAATACTGCAACAGAAAGCACTCTCAATGCAGCAACAAGTTGTAGCATTTCTACAGTAGGTTACTCTTCACAGATATTAACACAGGAGCCACATTTCCACCAACTGGAGACCAAGTGATAGATAGTCCACAGTGGTGGTTGGGACAGGTAATGTTATCTTGGAACTGAGGGCCCTATCCCTCCAGACCTTCCACAGGGTCAGGTCTCCACTAGGCGGAAGAGCTGCTCCATGT